>JAFIRS010002258.1:0-235057 GCA_018342105.1 Gonioctena quinquepunctata | reverse complement strand
GGTTAGACTAAAACAATAAAACCATAATTAACACTTTTTGAAACAAGTGAAGATAAAAATTAATATATGTATAAAATAGGTGAACTTGGAATCTGAAATGGTGTTTCAAGTTTACTTTAATTATGGATTTTCATCTATTCAAAATAGTTTAAGTAGATTGGATCTAACATATAGATTTATTTGGAACAGCCTGGCACAACATAATGCCAAAAATGTTTCATTATTTTCACTGAGTGCTGTGTAAATATTTCAGATGAGAATCTGTATGTTTGTTTCAATAAACGTCTCTATTGACAAGAATATGCAAACGGATGCATCAGCATGTTGCTATCATTCAAGTAAAAAAACAAGCAGATATGATTTGTTAAGTGTGCTAAATATGTTTTTTTTCAGAAATACCAAAACAAATTGAGAATACCGAAGGTAACAAGTGAAATGAAGATAATATGAAACAAGCAATAAGGCATAATGGGATATTTGAAAGCTTGCAAGCATTTTATAGTCCCAAGAACTACCCTTTCCGTAAAACGCAGTTGAACAATATTCAAATCAATTTTTCTTGGCTTTATGAATTGGCAAGTAAGGATTGGTAACGTGGCTTCAGGAGAATACAAATATTTACAGCCCACCAGGCGTGTCATTTTCTCGAGCTTTGTGTTTTAATAATGACTCTAGCAATGCATATTTTGAGCAAGAAATGGAGAAGTTCAACTTGGCAAATTGTTTCGATGAGGCCGAACTCTGCATTGTCACACCCTCACATCCCTAAAGGGGTTAGATTAGATAAGATTTTACGGAGCTTATGGGCTAGGAGCCACTCCACTGCGACCTTTGCAGATCTATTGTGCTTACCCTCATGTTATGTTAGAGTTTTCTGTCTAGACCCTTCCTTGGTACTAGACCATACCTTGAGTCCTCCATATATTGGGGGTTGTGGTTTTTCCTCCCCTATCGTTGAAAACCTTAGCCTCGTAAGGCCTTCACACACTGCACTGCACTGAGGTTTCCTCCTCCTCCTCCTGGCAGAACCTACATGTGGTTATTGATCTGTTTGTTGAGGTGTACAGTGCCCTGTCAGGAGCCCAACCATGATCCTGGTTGATCTCCTATTCTGGCTCAGCAGGTACTCTGTGAATTTTGGCGATGGTTCCTTGATGAACTCTTTGGCGTATCTCATGTCCGATATTTTGTTCCACCATTCTTGAGATTGCTCTTTCAACCAATTATTGGTTTGTGTTGTTCGCAACGCTTTCGTGTACCACAAAAAGGTTCTGGGCCAATTGGGACACGTCGTGCCTCTTCTCGGGCTGATGAATCTGCCTCTTGTAGCCTGTGTGGCCTAGCCAGAGATAGTCTGTTTTGGCCGCCCACCCTGTGCAGGGCTCCCAAGACAAGCTTGGAGTTAACTTGCATGGAGCTGATTGCTTGAAAAGCCGCTTGGCTGTCAGAGTATGTGGCAATGGTCTTTTCCTTATACTCTTATCTTAGTTACTCCTCTGCGCAGTGGTGTATTGCTGCAACTTCTCCCAGGAATATCGTCACATGTTTGCCTAAGCTCAGTGAGACTCATGTCTTTGGCTTGGCTAAATATATCCCTGCTCCTTCACCTTCTTTGCCTTTTGAGCCGTCTGTGTAGCAGGCAATTTGTGCATTAATTGGAGGTCCTCCCTTCCATGTCTCTCTGCCTGCTATGGCTGTTTTAAAGTTTTTTTCGAAGCCATACTTGCGAAGCATCTCGTCCGATAGCATTCCCATTATGGGGTCGGTTTCGAACTCTTTGCATAGATCGTTATACACTTTGCCGTGCAGTCTACTTATGGGCGCTTGCCCTCTAGTCAGTCTACTGGCGACTGACCTGGCTTCGCCTTGTATGTAAACATAAAATGGTGGTAGGTTCAGCAAGATTTCTAAGGCGGCTGTTGGGGTGGTCCTCATTGCTCCCGTGGCAGCCACGCAGGCTTGCCTTTGGATGCCGCTTAGCCTTCGGATCGCCCCAGCCTGCTGAGTCTTTGGCCACCATGTTACCGAACCGTATGCTACCATGGGTCTGATGGCCCTGCTATATAGCCAAATTATCATTTTCGGTTGTATCCCCCGGTTTTTTTCACACATTCTTCTCTCATACCGTGTTTTTTCGAATTATTTTTTGTGGGTGTTGATTCCATGTCAGCTTGAGGTCAAATCTGACTCCCAAGTATTTTGCCTCTTGTGCAATTGGAATTTTTACCCCGTTCAGAACTGGTGGCTTAAGTCCTCTCAGTACTCTCATCCTAAGCAATGCATGCCTTTGGATGTTAGCCTTCCTAGTAGTTCGTCTACTAGGATAGCCCACTGAAGAGGTGATAGTACCCCACCTTGTGTGCATCCACTACCTGTGACTGTGGTTTCACCTACGGTTGATATGATTACTCTCTTCACCAAACTGTAGGGATGGGACCCCCGATATCGACGAAGGTCGCGATGGCTATCTCTTTGTCCTCGAGGGATTTTGTTAGTAGCTTGTTGAGATCATCCAGTGCCAAGTCTGTTGAATTACCTGGCTGATACGCATAGTGGCGTTCATTGAGAGAGTTTGTTAATAATACCTCGTCTCTTATGTATCTGTCTATTAGTCTCTCCAGAGTTTTTAGCAGGCAGGACCCTAGACCGAATGGGCGGTATGACTTGGGTGTCATGTCATTCAGTCTCCCCACCTTGGGTATGTAAATATATTTCATATAATAATATATTTTGAAAAAAATTACCCAATGTTTAGCAAAATGTCTCTAAGGTCCAAGAATTTGCAAAGATTATAGGAAAAAATTGACGTCATTTCAAACAAAAATACGTTCATATTTTCGGGAATAAAATAGTCGACAAATAGGTAAAATTTTTACTTCTCTTACACATTTTCCTCCATATTTGTTTCCACTGTTTCCGCTAGCGGATAAAAAAGAAACAATAATTTCTACAAAACAACCACGTCCTTCAAAAACTAAATGAATGATACACTTATGGAAAGAAGAGCCCATGAGTTTAACTTGAAAACTAACGGAACCCCATATCTCAATTTCATCCATTCAGAGGTTGAATTTGCAAAAACACAGAAACACATATTTCTTTATTTGTTACAAAGACCTCAAATACCCCAACTTTAAAACTAACGGTACTCCTATACAAACTAGCATCCCCCATTTTACCCCTTCAGGGGTTGAATTCCCAAAAACACTGACACACGTTTTCCAAAGACCCCAACTACCACTTTTCACGACCCTAACTCAAAAACTAACGGTACTCTTATACAAACTCTCAACCCCCAATTTACTACCCCCTTTCCCCCCTCTATTAAAATTTACCAAAACCCTGGAATACATGTTTCTTTATTTGAAAAGGAGAGCCCAAACACCAATTTCCATGACTGTAACTTCAGAACTAACGGTATTTCCATACAAACTTCCTCCCCCCTTTCACCCCTTCAGGAATGGAATATCGAAAAAACTTTCCTTAGGGGTTATCTATGTCGTTATAGAAATAGGCTGTCGAAATTTCAGCTCTTTAGGTCCAGCAGTTTGGTCTACATGAAAACGTTGCATAAAACGTTGCATGAAAACGTTGTACTCAAGTTTGACCTTGAAATTTTATCTCATCGCGCCCAAAGAAGTTTCACTTCAAAAATGTTTGAAAAATAAGAATGTTATCGGTGAGATTTTACCCTAGTATTATGTAATTTATAAGGGGATTATTTTTCCGTATCATTTATGCAGGGTATCCCACAGAAAACTCCTCAGGCAAATATCTTTGGAATGAATGGATGTATCAATATGTTTCTAAAACAAATGAATTCAAGGTCGAACTTACTTTTCATTAGGAACAAGTTCGTTCTCTCACAGAGTGTCATCCGTTATGTCGTCGCGTGCCCCAATTTATGTTTTTTAAATGCACCATCAATTTTTCGGCACGTATACTGATTCTGCATAAAAATCTAAACTTCATGATATAGCATACCCATAGGTTCCTTCGACTGTCGATGTACTTTTATCTCTATGGACCAATCAACTCATTCCAGGAACACGGATGCAAATGAAATCGATTAATTTTCCATAGAATCACTTTATCATATCAATCGTGAGTGTGTCATCATGAAAAATCCAATTGATGGCCAAAATCAACGCATATCCAGGAGAGAACTAGGGAAACTTGACTTCTTCTCCCAATATATCAAAATGCGTAGAACCTCTCCTACATAATTGAATTCACACATTTACAGATTTTGCGATGTTGGGAGGATCAAACTTCCATAACACCCCTAAATGCCTCATGGATTCTTGTCATAAAATATATTTGTTGTGGCAACACACTTAAGATTGATATAAAATTTGTTTTCCATGTTCATAAAAAATTTTGATTGATATATAGTTACCTATTTTCCAAAAGACAAAAGTGCACTTTCGCATCGACTGTCAAAGGGACCTATGAGTGTTACATTGTTGAATGCAGAATTGGACGCAGAATAAAAAAATAGATAGAAAAATATAAAGTGCCATTTAAACAACGCTGTGTCAGGACTCCTTGACGGATGATGCTTGGAATGGACCCAGATAATTCATTTGTTTTCATAAAATATCGATATATCAGCCAATTTCGAAGAGTTTTGTGGAGTAGGTTATTTTCATATTAGCCACTGATGGGGAATAAAACGCTCCCGTAAATAATGAAAGCGCAATATCTCTTGGAACATTAGTCTGGTTTGAGAAGGAGTTTGAATGTGAATGAAATGTAATATTTTCAACTCATACCATAACACATCAATATGCAGGGTGAATCAGAATAAGACCGACAAACTCCGACTACAGATTCCTCACCTCATTTCGAGGTGAAAAGTTGCTATCAAGGTATGTCCTAAAATGAATCCCCTCTGAGATACAGGGTGTCGAAAGTACGAAAAAATTAAGATTTAATTTGTTGAAGGAAAAAATTTGAAACTTAGTACACCAATCAAGTTTTATCAACGTGCTAATTTGAAGTTATAATTTTTTATTTTCCTAAACCAGTGGCGTAGTTACGATGGTATGTGGTCATCTGTTCCTTCATATTTTCATGGGACAAGTGAATGGACAAATGAGAGTTTGACATCAGTTCGGCTCATCGATACTCAACCTATACATTCCATGTGCCTAAAAGTGGAGGTTTCTGAGATAAATGAGAGAAACTGAAGATAATTTCCTATGTGTAATAATCGCATAATGTTAATTTCTTACAACATATCGGAATATGTGTCAACCTCCTGAACTTTATTAATGTTGGGAGAATCGGAAACCTAGTAGGGATGTCGCGGATTCACTGATATGTTACCATACTTTCTTGCATATGATTGTTTTGACAGATCAACTGACAAACAAACCCAACCTCAACCTCCATTTAGATAAGAGTTAAGGTCTGAAAAAAATTCTGGGAAAAACTGAAGATGAGTACTCTTAATTTGTTGAAGTTTATGTTGGAGTAAAATTGTCAAAGCCATTTCTGATTGAATTATCTAGGAAAATATTATCCAATCAACAGGTTTTTGATGAAAAAAAAAACAATGATTGTCTCTTCATATCTACTTAAATGATTTCTTTCGATTCGTGATAACTAGTTGCAAAGTCAAGCCTTTCATGCTAGTTTGTGGTAGGCTGTTCAGTACACCACTGCTCAACGCATAAAACATACACGAAATTTGGAACTAAAAAGAAACGTAGCCTTTTTTCATTGGTCCCGGTAGAAACATACATAATTGAAAGTAACCCAAAACAGTTTGTATTATTGTCAAGTCATCTGTCATCATTTCGTCAGTGAACATAGTTTCAAAATGGATTATTCATGTGAAGAATTTACAGATATGCATTTCGTTTATAGTGAAACAGGGGAAAATGCCAGAGCCGCTGCTGAATTATATCAACATAGATATCCAAACAGTCATCATCCACATTTCATTACTTTTATAGCTGTGCATCGACGATTGAAGGAAACGGGGTCCTTTAAATTCAGTTAACACCATTGTGGTGCGAATAGAACAAGAAGAGATAATGTTACGGAAGAACACATTCTTGAACGATTAGCAGCAGATCCTTCTAACAGCACTCGGGCTATTTCGTCTAGGTACAAGTGTCACAACCAACACTAAGTCGGGTGAACAACCTGATGCTGGTGATTATGGCCCTCGTAGATTTTTTTGTGAATTGTTTCTGAGGATGTATGAAGGAACCAACGACTTCCCTAGATATGTTCTATTCACAGATGAGGCATGTTTCACAAGAGATGGATATTTCAATAGTAGGATCAGCCATTTCTGGGATGAACAAAATCCGCATGGAATGTTTCGAAAAGGCTACCAACAAAAGTTTTCAGTGAATATTTGGGTGGGAATTATCGAAAATCGTATCTTTGGACCATATCTTCTTCCTCCCCGTTTGAATAGGCAGAATTACCGAGTGTTTCTTGAACATGTTTTACCTGGGCTACTTGAAGACGTATCACTATTGGTTCGTCAAAGAATGTGGTATCAATATGACGGAGCACCGGCCCATTTCCAACGAATCGTTCGTCAATTTCTTGATCAAACATTCCATGATCGGTGGATAGGTAGACGTGGTCCCATACATTGGCCTGCACACTCTCCGGATTTAACTTCACTGAACTTTTTTTTGTGGGGATACCTTAGATCCCTAGCGTAGGAAATACCTGTAGAATCTGTGGAAGATTTAACGGCAAGAATTTTAGCAGCATGTACGTTAATACAGGATACGCCAGGAATATTCCAAAGCGTGCGACAGTCGATGATACGGAGATGCCAATTGTGTATTGAACAAAATGGTGGTCCTTGATTAAAATGGTGGTCCATTTGAACATTTGCTTCACTGCCTTATTTGTTTCTATGTAATGTACCCACTAAACCGTTTCTATCATTCAGTAGATATTAATCAAAAACATGTTGATTGGATAATATTTTCCTAGATAATTCAATCAGAAATGGCTTTGATAATGATAACTCCAACATAAACTTCAACAAATCAAGAGTACTTATCTTCAGTTTTTCGCAAAAATTATTTCAGACCTTGACTCTTATCTAAGTGGAGTATTATGAATTTGAGGTTGGGTTTGTTTGTCAGTTGATCTGTCAAAACAATCATATGCAAAAAAGTATGGTAACATATCAGTGAATCCGCGACATAATATGTTGAATGGAAAAATGGAGTTATCGGTCTCATTCTGACTCACCCGTACTATGTTTCCGATTTTCCCAACATTAAAAAATGTTCAGGAGGTTGACACATATTCCGATATGTTGTAAGAAATTAGCATTATGCGATTATTGCACATAGAAATGTATGTCTCTACTAAGGACATATCTTCAGTTTTTCTCAATTATCTCAGAACCTCCACTTTCAGACACATGGAATGTTATGACTTTTAGGTTGAGTATCGATGAGCCTAACTGATGTCAAACGCTCATTTGTCCATTCACTTGTCCCAAGAAAATATGAAGGAACATATGACCACATACCATCGTAACTACGCCACTGGTTTACGAAAATAAAAAATTATAACTTCAAATTAGCACGTTGATAAACCTTGATTAGTGTACTAAGTTTCAAATTTTTTCCTTCAGTAATTTTGGAGAAAACAAATTAAACCTCAATTTTTTTCGTTCTTTCGACACCCTGTATCTTAGAGGGGATGCATTTTAGGACATAGCTTGTTAGCAACTTTCCACCTCGAAATGAGGTGAGGAATCTGTAGTCGAAGTTTGTCGGTCTTATTCTGACTCACCTTGTATATTTTATTCGTATGTTGCAAACTCATTAAGATTTTGAAAGAAACTCTTGGAATGTGGTAAAATCTACTTTACTTTGCAACTACTGTACCTCACTTGACTTCTTTGCAAAGTAGTCTCAAAGGCTAATTATATGTTTCACAGAGAGATCGATTCAACAAAAAAATACAAAATTCAGTTAAATCGTCATATGAACTACTCCTGATTATTGATTTTTTTTAACTGAAAAAAGTTACCTCTAGAGAATGTCGGCTTAGGCGTGGAATCGATGGTCAGACACAAATATTGATATTTTTTATTATGGTGGTTTTGAAGCTCTATGAGTTGTATACATTGGATTCCTAAATCTCTCTCAGATTCCATTTTTTTACCAATTAAGTAAGTAAAAAAAGTATTTTTTGCTCTTTGATCCTCTTTTGAATATATTTCTATTTTTTCAAACCATAATTATTTTTAACTTTCAAGTTCTAAAATAAGTTTTTAGAATAATTATTCATCCAGCTGAAACCTAAAGAATATTGAGAATTACCGACTCTACTTGGGAATCTGTAGACTTATAGAGGCTAATAAAATCGGTTACATAGTTCCCGAGAAAATTCTGGACATACATACTTTTATAATACATACGGCCAGAAACAGAAGGTATTCAATGATGATGAAAGGAGTGCCTATGATTAATTAGTTTTTATTTTTTTCCTAGAAGTCTGCGGTTCATCATGAGCTTTTTGTTACATTAAGCATTTGTTTCCATAATACTTACAAATCGCATGATTCAGTGCGGCAAAACCATGATGTAGACAGAAGCTGCATTGAGTTCTTAGTCAAACATAATTTAATATTTGTCAAGCTAACAAATAATACATAGTTGAAGTGGTTCGGTTTGCGGTTTCTTGTTTATCATATTGTGGTATGCCAACATCGGGAATAAAAAAGCGGTCTAATAGGTTCAATTACTATGGTCTTTTCACTTCCTGCGTCCCCATATCTAATTTTCTCAAATTCATCGCTCGTGCTCGTAAAATAGCGCCCTCATTCTCATAGTTTTTCCCGCGGACTTGGAGACAGGTGAGATACATGCACATGAGCGGATCGTAGGAAAGGAAAGGAGAAACGTTTTTTTTTAAACAGGCCATACTCAAATATTCGATAACTGATATAATATATTCTTCCAACTGAATATATTTGATCAATGCGCACGTAAATGCCTCTGTTAACGATGTATGTTATATGGTATCATTAATATAATATAGAAGAGAAGTGATTTCTCAACAGATAGCGTTGGTGGCTGCATCGAAAAATAATTCAAGTGTCATAAGGGCTCGTGTGGCACATCGTGATAAAGATATTTTGATTTTCATTCCAACTATTTTTTTATTTCATTGATTCGTATTTGTACAGTGTGATTTAAAACTGTCATTTGTAAATGTGGCCCTAAATGCTCCGTTTTTCTTGTTAACTTCTGAATGGTTCATTACAAAACAATCAAATAAAAATCATATTGAAATTTTATAAAATGAGTACTTTGTGGTAAAAAATAATTACTCAACAGATGGCGTCGTTGACACACTGTTACAACGTGAATTTGATTATTTTTTCCCCAAGATTCCGAGATGTTGAAAAAAGAATACAAATCGTATATACACGCTGGGGCACCCCATACGATACGATCCCTGTAAACCAAACCATTAATCTTTTCGGGAATTTCTGCATTTCATTATATCTTTATTGATTGAGGCTGCAAAAGGAACTTATTTTGGAGTCTACAGGGTGGCTCAGGGTGGTCAGGAAAAAATAATATGATTTCATATAAGGTACTATGGTTATTGATTTTTTTATGAAAATGCTAGGTACAATTGGAAACTAAATAACATCGAAATGTATAGAAATCATCCCTTCGAATTCTGACCAAGCATAAAAGAGGTTTTGGGCTATTGATTTCGATAAAACCCGTTTTTCAATATTATACAAAATGTTCAAATATCATTGTCACTTTTTTATAATTTCAGACAAAGATAACTTTGTTATTCCCTGTAAAAATATAAAATTCAATTATCTTTCATTTCATATTGGGGTGTCCTATACTAACCTAAATAGTTTTTCAGATATTGGCTTTTTCAAATAGTAATTCTTATTTTAATGCATTCTTTGAATCAAGATAGCTTTGAAACGACATTTATTCAACATGTTGAAAGAATTCTTATTGACAGTTATTGTGTTTCACGTTATTCAAACATTCACTGAATTATTAGCGTCGAAAATGAAAACTTATCCCATTCAAGAGCGGATAGATATGATTTTGGCGATTGGTGAGTGTTTAGTGTTGCCTTTTGGCGTCGAGGGTGTATGCCCACAAATATCCAGACTGGAATCATCCAAACAAGTTGGTTTTCAAACGATTGCTACATCAATTTCGCAGGACTGGAAGTGTAGCTTATGAAAAGGCAAATAGACCAGAACCTATCATTGGAAATGGGGAAAATGAATTTCTTATTCTGGGATCAATCATAGAAAACCCTCATACGAGTCAACGTAAGATCGAGAAAGATACAGGGATAAGCAGACGGAGCATTTCTAGGGTGATAAAAAAATACAAATTTCGCCCGTACCGTATTCAGATGCACCAGTAATTATATGAAATAGACTTCCATCGACGAATAGAGTTCTGTCTATGGGTTCTGGACAAGTTTAGTGAACATGAACATTGATTCCATTTTATTTTCTGATGAATCTACTTTTCATAACATTGGCTTAGTGAACAGACACAACTTCCATTATTATAGTGATGTGAATCCTCATTTTTTCCGCAATCTGGAACACCAGAATAGATGGTCTGTTAACGTATAGGGAGGAATTATAGGTACACAAGTTATAGGACCATACTTTTTTTATGGAAACTTGAATGTTCAAAAAGTTTTATAATTTTCACGAGATGATCTGCCTGAGCTTCTGGAGAATGTGCCGCTAAATATCAGACAACGGATGTGGTTACAATTGGATGGAGGTCCGGCACATTCCAAATTCAGTGTCAGACACAGACTGTTTCTGAATAAATATTGGTAGGGGAGGACCACAAAATTGGCCAGCGAGATCACCAGATTTGACTTGCCTCGATTTTTTCCTATGAGGATACTTGAAGAATGGGGTTTACGACACTCCTACAACCACACTGGAAAATATGAAGGAGAGAATAAGGGCTGCTTTTCGAAGAGTGACGCCTCAAATGTTATCAAATGTTAAGAAGTCTTTCATATAGAGAGTGGCTCTTTGTATTCAACAGGATGGTCGTCATTTCGAGCACCTACTTTGAATTAAATACATTTGTGTTTCATATTTTGTTGTTGTTTCAGTTGAATAATAAAAAAAATTGTATAGTCTGTTTAATGAACTACTGTCAGAATATGAATGTAAATGATAACTTCATTTTAGTGAACAGTAAATATTTTCGATGAAGTAAAGTATAACAACTGTCAATGAGAATTATGTGAGCAAATCCAATAAATGTCGTTTCAAAACTATCTTGATTCAAAGAATGCATTGAAATAAGAATTACTGTTTGAAAAAGCCAATATCTGAAAAACTATTTAGGTTAGGTATAGAGAACCCCTATATGAAATGGAAGATAAATGAATTTTATATTGTTTAGACCAAAAAAATACAGGGTGTTCTATCCGAAATAACAAAGTTATCTTTGTCCGAAATTATAAAAAAGTGACAATGATTTTTGAACATTCTGTATGATATTGAAATCGAATCAATCGCCCAAAATCTCTTTTATGCTTGGTCAGAATTCGAAAGGATGATTTCTATACATTTCGATGTTATTTAGTTTCCAATTGTACCTAGCATTTTCATAAAAAATTCAATAACTCGAGAACGGTTATAGTTAGGTACATAGTACCTCATATGAAATCATATTATTTTTTCCTGACCTATTCAAAACCGTAACAAAATACAGGATGTTATATCTCCAGGTATAGAAAACTCCCATTTTCGTTGATACTAAAACACCCGCTAGTATTGCGTAATTGTATCCATCATGGAACCGTTAACGAGTTATTAAACCGTTGACAATAATAATGAAACAAAGTTTGGAATCCGGTCCAAGTGGGTTCTCACAAATGTTATCACAATTTGCAAAAAATCAATGAACTATGACTATCCGGGAAAGGATATCATTGATAGGGACGAACTACAAAATGGCAGATTGAATGTCAAACCTATCCTACGGAAATCGCCTGTCGAGACACCAGATTGAGAGGAGGACATATATGAGATATAACGAAATTTTAAGTTATACCTACTGGAGACAACCCTCGTGAGTTAAATATGAATTTGACATTAGAATCTGACAAAAGCAAATGAGGAACGAACATTGTGTCATGACAATGAGAACAAAGTCAGAATCATCAATTTGTCAGCAATAAATTGTGAAATCTATCTTTCCAACTGGCCGCGCCATCAGTTTTTTGTTTCTTCAAAATATTTTCCAAAAACATTTGGAATTGCCACTTTGAACTGACAATTGTCACTTTGAAGTGACAATTGTCAATTTGAAGTGACAAATGTCAATTTGAAGTGACAATTGTCACTTTCGAATGACAATTGTCAGTTCAAAGTGGCAATTCCAAATATTTGTGTCACAATTGTCACTTCGAAGGGACAATTGTCAGTTCAAAGTGACAATTGTTTATGAGAAATATTTTGTTGTTGGCCCTTCTACGCCTTCGTAATACGAATAGAAAAATACATATATTTTTCCATTTTGAATACTTAGTCTAATTTTCTGAAAAAGAAAAGTTGATACATCGAGATAAAAATTTGTTGTTGTATTGTAGAAATAATAATGAGGATAGTTTCGATACCGAAACTTCGATAGTTTTGATTGAATACATGTGTGAACAGAGCTTGTGTTTTATATTACTTTCAAAACCTTCTTGCACCTCGTCAGCAAAGATAAGCCATATTCCCATCCACTGCCAATAGGTGTTCATAAACACAAAAAATTTACAGATTTCCTAAGAATATCTTCTGCTTTTACAAAATTCTTTATAAACAAGTGACTGTGATCGCGTTTAAAACAGCATTCCGCCACTGCCCTCCTCATATTGCCCATCATCGAAGACGAACGAGCGCGGGACACACCTGAGCTGATCCGAACGTCCGTTGAAGTAATTTCCTTACATATGACTTCCGATTCGACTCGCTTACCCGCCCGCCACCGCGGACGTACCGGAGGAGAGAGTGTTTGAAAGTCTTCTCATGTCTTCACACGACATATACGGAATTCGGAAGGCAGCAGGAAGCGCGGGATTTCGACAAAATTGGTACGATTTTTGTATTGTTTTAACCATTATCAAATTCAAATATATATAGTGATAACTCAACACTATTACGAAAGTGTAGAAAGGCCGAGAGCTCTGGTATAACGGTACGCCATGAAATTGGCCAACAGCTAAATATTGGAGAGGTCAGTCAGTCAGACAATCTAGATACTCGATATGGATGGATTCTTGGTAGCTCAATATTTAGACCGAGTACTAAGTACTAAGCCCAATTGGTTTGGATATATCTTAATATAATTCTATATGCACAAAAAGGAGATGGAACTTATGCAATAACTATTCGACCTACAGATCTCACCATGCAATTATTTTGTAGAATACTAAAATATTAGTTTTTTCAATGCTTTTCGAAATTTCTGCATTTTTGAAGTGCAAATCAACGAATCTTATCAAATGTCATTTTGTAGATATTTCCATTTTCTACTAATCTCATCGAAGTATTGGAAAACCTGCGTAATAGTGAAATGTTACCGATTTTTACGGAATTTCCACAGATGCTTCAGAACACGCCCTACTTCGTTTAGCAACCAACATTTTTCCGCAAAAAGAGTCTGAAACATTTTGTTTTTTGAAAAAAATGCTCAACTTCATGTCACGTAGGTACCAATGAACAGTTGGAATTGAATAGGATTATATCACAAATATCCATGGAACGAGTACCTACGTTGAGCAGTAAGAAATTGACGTTATTAACCTGACACTAGAAGATCTACATGAAATTTCCAGCAGAAAATTAGGATATAAAATTCATTTTCCTATTTGAAAGTCATTCTACTTGCTTAATAGTGAACAGTAAATGAGACTTGAGCTGATTGTCAATTGTCACTCATGGGGAAAGTTGAACATGCAATGTTACCAATTGCAAAAAAAGTCTGAGGGTATGCCAAAAAACTGATACCATATTTACGAAGTCCATGAGATTACCAAATTCTTTTTAAAGATTTGGCTGCCCTAATCGGCCCAGTTTTTAAATATTAAAAGATCCACAGATTAACAAACGGCAATATTTGAAATATGCTCAATTATTTTTTGAAAAAGATTGTGCCATGGCGGAAAACTACAGAATATGCGCATACTTTTTTCATCTGCTTTCTAATTCTATTTCAATCATCAACCCTAAAATATAAATATAGGGTCATATCTTTCGTTTCTTGGTCATATCTTATGTCATAAAGTTGAAGCGAAATTAGAAGATCTGAGGCGCAACCTAACCTATTGCGAAATAAGGGGACCTAACATAATTCAATCACGGTGATATAGCGATTCGATTTGCTCGTATTTTAGTCATTACTTAACTTAGTTTCGAGTCGCCGTCAGCCGTTCTCATCCCAACGTAAAATAAGGAACACAATCTAATCTAACTTGGCTAAATTTGCTGTCCAAGTTGCACGCAACCTAATCACTATCTAAAGGCGAACGAACGATCACAGAATGGGCCATGATTGCCACGATCGTTAAATATTATTGCTCTAATGTTACCGATCATGGGCAATTACAGGCGATTATGCCTCTACACGTTTGTGAACGCCTGAATTCGTCCATCATCGCCGATGGTGTAGAGCCGGCGTAATGTGGTTTAGTTCACCTACAGGTGAACCGGAACAGTTCATATCCTAACCTAACTTGGCAAACTTTGGCGCCCAAGTTGTACACAATCCAATCCCCAATGTAGTTTAGTTTGCCTTCTGCTGGTAGACCGAGACTATTCTACACACAACTCAACCCGGCCAAACTAGCAACCCTTGTGCTTGTTAATTTTCATTATCTGAGGTATATTCGATAAAAAACCTTACATATGATAATTGAATAATTGGCAACACTGGAGAAAATAAATGAGATGTATAAAGTGAAACATCTAACGATTTTTAATTTTCTAAAAGTAAACTAACCATTATCCGTAACTCGAAAAGAAAATTCAAGTTCTATACAGTGTGTTGCTGATACAATAAAGAAATCAAGCTGTCCAAAGTAAGTGGAAGCTATGATCAAAGTAGGCAAAAGACACTCACTTCACTAAATGATTTTCACTAAACTGGGTTTACAAAACCACGTCACGTGTTTCGCTATACACTAGTTTTTCAAGTGGAGATAACACTAACTCAATAATCACGATGTATCATGTTAAATAATCAAGGCAGGTAGTAATGGGTATATGATTCTAATGAGTATTGAGGATATTGAGCATTTCAATCAGGTAATTATTAGGAACGGAGATTATATCCATTTCCTGTTCAATTTTTAGTAAAACAAATTCAACAAAGGAGAATTATTTAAGTTGTTCTTGTCATTAAGCATATATTGCAACTTTTTTATTGATTTCTAAACTTTCTAGAAGGTCGAGTTTATAACCTTTTCTTTTTTGTATGTAATATTTCGAAATAGTTAAAAAACAATGTTTTTCAGTCAAAAGGTGAGTTGCAAAAGTTCCATTGACGAAACAGTTCCTATGTTCTGATAATCGTTTTTTGAATGTTCTGCCTGTTTAGCCTATGTAAAATTTGCACAAGAGCCACAAGTTAATTTATATACTCCAGATTTATAGGATTTCTCTCTTTTATCTTTGTTGTTAATATTAACTATACTTCAGAAGAATAGAAACTATTGTTAAATTGGAAATAATTTTGACATAAACAAACTGTGAGCAAGCCTTATATCTCTTGTTTGATAATCGGATTTACATTATTCCTAATAAAAATATTATCTACCAGAGTATTGGTTTTTTCTGGTGGAATACTCGAAAATAAATTTTGAATATCAAAGGAGATTTTTTTTTTTAACTATTTATCAAGCTTAATTTTGCAACGAAATTACAATATCTCCTGATAAAATTGATTAGTTTACCGGAAAGTTTTACTGAAGGTGCTGTTATGAAAGATACAACAGGACGAATAGAGTGATTTTGTTTGTGATGTTTAATTAGTGAATAAAGTTTAGGCGCTTGTGGATTCATAATAGTGTATTGAAATTTTTCTTTTTCATCCAAAATACCATGAACTGGTTTCAGTGTTTCTTTTACTTCGAGTTCGTAAAATAATGTGGATCATTGTTAAGTTTTACATATATATCTGAATTTTCTTATTTTAAATTTTTCTTTATTCCTTTTTATCGATTAATGTGTGTTCATTATGCTTTACTTGAGATTTTGAAAGATCAAATTTCAATATATTAGACAAAAAATGTTTGTTAATATTACAATCGGAAGTACCTTTCAACGCTATTTCTGTTTCAGTTCCTTCCAATTATGATTGAAAATGGTGTTACTTTCTCTACGTTTCGAATTTATTCTAAGAAAGTGTTTCCGAAACGGTCGAACATCATTTTTTTATTTGACAGTGACTTGGACATCATTTGATAGTGACTGCATTATTTTCATAGGTTTGGTATAAACAATGGTAAATACCTGTTTTATAGCAAGTAGCGTGAATATTCGCGAATACCTATAAGCAACATGGTCGTTTATTCGATGATATTTGGGATTTGATTGGTTAGATAAATGCATTTGATTGGCTGAATTAAGTATATAATCATTTGATATTTATTATTATAATACCAAAAAGGCATAAAAACGCATTCAACTCGAAAATACCCTATTGATTTCTCATTTTCGCTTTTTTCGATAATCTTACAATGAGCTTTAGAAAACTGATGATGATTAGTTTTTTTTTAATCATGATAAATACTTTCATTGATATTAGAAGATAATAAACGGAAGCCTCAACTGAAGCTGCATTTGATTCATAATAGAACAAAAAAGTAGAGCATGACAGCCTACACCAGACATTCAAGTCCAGACGTCGCAACGATGATAAGCTGTTTGGTAACATTATCTAAGTCAGGGTCATTTGTGCGAACGCTTTGCCATCTAACGCCTGTCATTTAACCAATATAATATTATTCTATTTGAATTAATAATTCCCTTGTTTGATTTAAATAAATATTATATTTGTGTTGAAACAAATTTTCATTCAATATGAGTTGGAATTTGTTTCAATAGATGAACATATATTCAAATCAAAGAAATCTTAGTATTGCATTGGGAAATCCATTTTTCACCCCAATATAATGATTCCATCCAACGAATACATTTCATTTAGTCGAGTCAAGTCAATAAGAGTGACCAAATAAATTTGGTTGAATTAACAAATCCTTTTTTTCCGTGTATTCAGGTTTATTACACATTTCAAGCTAAACAATATTATTGTTTATTTAGTTCTCGCATTTTTTCAAGCCAACCCTGGACTTGATATCAAACCCAATGACCCTAACAAAATTTTTATTCGGAAAACAAAAAATACGATGTATGTCTGATATATCCATATCATCTAATGTAGTAGATCATGACACCCTTTTCTTTAGAACCCGCGTGAAAAATTCTCACAGTGGCCAGTAGATAAAACAAACAAATATCTAAACCAACGGAACTAACCAACAATGGCCATCCTGACTCGGAAATCTCAGAGACTATAATAGCTAATGACATAAAATAACACCTCCAGATCCGGTCGTGGCCAAAGAAAACCTGTTTTCCTCAACCACTTCTTTTCGCAAGTCATGCCCACGAAACGTTTATTTTCATTATCTGTGGTGATAAATTACACTTCCTCGTCCCTTGGTCTTTTCAACTGTCCCAGGTCCAGACAGCATCTGTCTTCAATGCCCTTTGCACTACCGTGTGACCAGAGGGCATCAGATTCACCCTTCGGGTCCAGGTTCAAACTCCGAAAGGATCTACCTGTCTCGTGTGCATACGGAAGTGCTACTCTTTTGTTCCCATTGTCGTTTTGCATATTTAATAGCTCTAATACTCGGAGAAGTAAAAAGTAAATAAATGGTTTCATTTATCTTTCCATATTCATATTTCTTTAGGGTATAATATTATTTGTTTTCTTGTGTTGATAATGGTAGGGTCGCATTTTAATGTAACTGAGACGTTGATTTTGTAATAGGTGCAATTAATATGTGTCTTCTTGATCAGGTCCACCATTGTTTGTAACGTCTTCCCAGACTATTAATGTATGATGTTTAATAATCCTTGAACTTTTCGTTACTAACAATTCCGTAATTGATTTGGTACGATTAATTACATCAGTTTCACAATCTGCATTCTTCGATTCGAATCTTGGGAGCTAGACGTTCCTCATAAATATAGAGTACTTGTAAGTAATATTTCCTAAATTGAAATAATTGTATTTTGATTAGTTAGAAATATTGAAGAAATATCCAAAAGGAGACATTCTCAATTGAATATTGAATAAAAATATTTTTCTGAACATTGAAAACTCACCTGAAGACGATTGCAGATACAAGCATTAGAAACGTCGTGAAAACCTTTTAAATCCATTACGACGATGGACAACCTTCAAACAAACATTGAAAAATATAACAATAAAAATCTAAGTTATTTTTTGTAATATCTAACAGAAAACAACTACTTCCCCGTCTAAAGCACACGCTGGATATTGAACTACATCTGATAGATATTGTGAAAGAACCCTAACTCATAAGAAAAAATCTGAAAGTGAAAATTTTAATGTTTATTTTTTTCCATTCATGTCTTAATTATGAACTCATGTGGGGTGTTTCATAATTGAATGCTGATCCTTAAGGGCGATAATCCTCGGATGATTTTGAGAAAAATTCTTCATATGAACATAGGTCCGCAACCGCTTTATTTCTGAGATACAGGATGTTGAAATTTAACAAAAAAATCAGTTCCTTCCCAATATCTTTGAAACTGCTTTGTTTTTTTTATTTTGGCACATGCCTATACGCATAAAAATAAATTTTATTAATGATAAAGGATTTCTCAATTTTCATCAGTGGCGTCCCTGTTAACATGCCCTGTCATATTTTTGATCAAAATAATTATTATTTTTGTAATTGTCCTCTATCTCCTCATAAAAATGGTCTTCTGCCTTTTTTCGTCCGGCGGACGGTTTTCGATTTAGAAAATAAAATACATTCATTTGCTTGTCCATATTCGATTTTTTCTCTCAGTCTTAATTTCACAATTGTGATCTAGGCGAGATTTTTATAATTTCATGGTAACTATTATTTAGTTTTTGTAAGGAGTACGCATTAAAATAAATTTTTTATTTTTAAAAACAACTATTATGACAAAAAAATACCAAAATCAAATTAATTGTTCAAAATGTCCGCCTCCTGCATGTATGCACGCTTCAGACCTCCTTGCCATGGACTCACGTAATATTTGGAAAATTCCTGGAGTATTCCTTATTGCTTCACAGGAAACTATTCGCGGTTTCACAATTCTTCCTCAGTTAGAATTGGTTGACTATACACCAAAGTCTTAAGATGACCCCAAAGAAAATAATCAAGACTGTTTAAGTCTGGGGATCTAGCTGGCCATTACTTTGTTCCCCCACGACCTATCCAGCGATTATGAAAGTTTTGGTTTAAATATCCGCGTTCTAGAGCACTTAATTGAGCAGGTGCACCATCGTGCATAAACCACATGCGATTTCGCATTAAAATAGGAACATCTTCCAACAGAATTGGCAAATTATCTTCAAGAAATCGGCGATAATTATGTCCATTTAATCTGCGTGGTAAAAAAAAGGTCCAATTAGGTAATCTCCAATGATCCCAGCCCAGACATTTAATGAGAACTGCTCCTGGTGATGAGATTCCACGATTGCATGCGGATTTTCCTCGGCCCAAAAATGATTATTGAGAAAATGTCTGATCCTGTTTTTAGTGAAACTACCTTCGTCCGTGAATAAAATTTCCATGTCAAATAAAGGACTTTCGGTAACTTTTTGGAGAAACCATTGGCAGAAATTCACTCGTAATGGAAAGTTTCGAGGAAGTAGAGCCTGAATCCGTTGAATGTGATAGGGATATAATGAATAATCATGTATAATTCTCCATACATGGGCGATATTCAAATTATTGTCAACTCGTACTTATTTCAGGATTTTCGACAACTGAATTTAAAACAGCTACCTCAATAACTGGAGTTCTTGCAGTCCGATGATTTGGCTCAAAATTTCCTGTTTCACATAATCTTCTGTGGGTGCTTGAAATTGTTCGCGAGCATCAGGAACCATTCTATTTCGGAAGCGCTCTTGATACAGTCGCCTGGCTTCATATGCGTCCCCTTCAGCAAGCCCATACAAGTAATGCATGTCTGCTAATTCGGTATTTGTAAAATTTACCATGTTTTTTTTTAATAAACAAGTTTTTATAACGTAAATAATATCACGTATCTAGCTAAAGAAGTGTAAAAATTGTGTATATTGAAAACAACGAAATGTGGTCTTAGCATACTAGATGTTTCTAGCTCACAAGATAATCCTACTACTCTTCAACGGCTGATTTCGCATAGGGACAAGCAAATGCATTTAATTTATAACTCGTTTACCGAACGAAAAAAAGCAGGTGACTATTTTTATGGAAAGATAGAGGACAATTACAAAAATAATATTTATTTGGAAAAAAGACAGTGGCGTATCATTATTTTGATAAAAAATATGGCAGGGCATGTTAACAGGGACGCCACTGATGAAAATTAAAAAAATACTGCATCATGGAAAAAATTATTTTTATGCGTTCTTTGCATGTACCAAAATTGAGTGGAAAATCCGAAGTGGTTTCAGAGATATTGGGGAAGAACTGATTTTTTGTTAAATTTCAACATCCTGTATCTCAGAAATAAAGCGGTTGCGGACCTATGTTCATATGAAGAATTTTTCTTAAAATCATCCAAGGATTATCGCCCTTTAGAATCAGCATTCAATTATGAAACACCCTGTATATTGAGCCTGTAGTATTGACAAAGTCAAATCGCCAATGTGAGGGCTACAAGCTCGAACATTTTCCATACAGCTGAAAAATTTACACAGTATGCTTGTTATCGAGGTGAATTCGATGAAAATTAATAATAATTCAGGGTATTTTTTCTGCAAAAAAAGTAAGTACATATAATAAACCGTTTTTACCCAAAACGCGCCTCTCAAAGAGAATAGTGTTTCTGTCGAAGATAAAATGGGTACAGAAAAATGTAAAATGGTGAAACTGTTATTCAATCGAATATATCTAATATTTCTCATCATTTTCAATATATTACTGTGAGAATATCGATAGAATTTTTAAATAAATGACAATTCGGGAATAGTTGTGTGCATATGAAATAACATCACCTATCAAACTCATTCTCGTTTGAAGCAGTCGATGGATTATTCACTTTTCGGGGGAAAATATTCTTATATTATTTTTAAGATTGAATTGTCAATAATTAATTTGTATATTGCTTCACGCAGGATGTTTGTTACAATGTTTAATGTATGGAAAACATTTTATATTCAGAAGTATATCTGAACGTGGATTTTTCGAGGAAATTGAAAGGACCTAACAGTTCGAGTAATATTAAAAAAATGGTGAAGTAAATATTTTTGTATATTCTATACAAACTCAAAATTTTCAAATTATAAAGTGTGCACTTTCTATTTTAATATACTAAAATTACAAAAGAATTATATTAATTAATAATATTAAATCCCTTTATTTTTACTCGGGATAGTGAATTCCAAAGAAATGACTATCCAGAAAAGGGATAGTTAATATTCATTCTTCATGGCGCTCAGGAGAAGAATTACATATTTGTGTAGCTCATTTGCTATTTCAAGGACACTCGGAAAGAAACTTTAGTACCATCCGGAAGCGAGCGCTGCATTTTAGGATTAGTATCTGAGATCTGAGCAACTCAAATTACACCTACTCTTGCTTTATGGATTTATAATTAAATCTAGTGAATGCAACTAGCGACAAGAAAGATAATTCAATTACCTTTCGCGCTTAGCCACCGAGCTTTCAAAGTATTTCTGGAGTTTTGTTTCTCTGTTTTCAGTTTTTATTTCAAATGTTCTTTCCAAATACATGAACCATCTCTTTTGTATATGGAACATCATACACTAGTAGCCTAGTAGACTCTTCATACCTTCTATCAAAGATTGATATATATATATATTATATATATATATATATATATATATATATATATATATATATATATATATATATATATATATATATATATATATATATATATATATATATATATATATATATATATATATATATATATATGTATATATATATATATTGTTATGTTATGAAAAACCAGTTAGATATTTTAAAAAGAAAAAACCCACAAAAAAGAATAATTATTGATTAGCTATTAGTTTCAAGAGATTGTTTTTTACATAATTTTAGAAGTTCTATTTCCTTTATGAGCCTATGTATGATATGAATAGACAAAAATATCCAAATTATATAACACAATCAATTTCATACACTGTCAGAATGATTACAACCCATAATTCTTCAAAAGACAACAAAAAGTCTAGATTTACAAAATTTTCCTGAATAAAATGTGATCTACAAATTTATAAATTTGAAACATACAGTATATGAAATTGTAACTAACTAAAAGTAGCCAATGGTAGAACAGCAAACTTCTTGATGACAATAGCCAATCAGGGAACAGATGGTCACATGTAGAATTTGAAATTGTAAGAGAATAAGAGCGGGAAGGTGTCAGAGGCAATTATTATTGAAATTTGTACATAGTTAATAAGAATGGAAAAATAGTTTTATGTATAAGTTATGACACTTAACCATAAACAGTGAAAATGTGACAATATAGTGCGCGAATTCAAAAATTCGAATCAGAGGGAAGGAATAAAAATGGTATCCAGGGTGACGACAAACAAAGCCAGATGGAGATTGGAAATAAATTTAGAACGAATGCCACGTTATATTTTTGGGAGAAAGAAAAATGGAATAATTTCCACATTATAAGTGGAAACCAAGATTACCTTATTTGTACACCGTATACAAGTATCCAAGGCTGATTGCTGAATTTGTATGGTCCTTTTCTATTTGGTATTGGAGTTCCTGATAGCATTGGAGTGAAAGGGAATCCAAATCCTGGTTGTATTGAACAGCGACAGTTCCAGACAGGTATAAACCTTCCATAGTGCACATTCCGAACTGAACAATTTCAATAATAACGCATATTCCATCGGAAGAACTTTATTTCAATTGATTTCGAACTATTTAAGAAATTTTCACTTTCAAGGTAAAAGTGAGGTTGTGTAAATTTTACCAATGAACTTTCCTCATGATTATCCATGAATATTTGTAGATTCACCTTAGAGTAAGCTATCTTTCGTAGGCCAGGTAAAATTAAGTTTTCCTGAATAAAGGGAATAATTGCTTCTTGATACTTTGTCGTTTGTTTTCTACAATGATCAACAATCATACTTATGACCATTGAACAAATAAAAATTTGACATATCAAGCAGAGGCTAGTGGCCAAATTGCCTGAACCGGCTATCTGAGACAAGAGGCGTACCAACTGAGCTTAGCTGTGTAAGGAAAATGATAACAATTGGCAGCAACGTGACGAAAGAACAGTACGTAGCTAGCAATTATTATTACATTGCAAAATATATTATACAGGGCACAAATAATTATCTATATCATAACAATTTGGCTCACAAAGAATAGCGGAAAATTATTAGCAATCTTCATTTAATAACAACAATTTCTATTTACAAAACATCATATCATAGCAAATGGCACCCAAAACGTGGGGCGAAATAATAACAAAATAATTTGTTATAACATCATTACATAGCAATATATATATATATATATATATATATATATATATATGTTTTGGGGGTAGTTTCTTGGGTTATGAGGTTCGGTGGGACATACTAAGACTCGTTTGAAATTATTCCATTTTGGGATTTATTGTGACGTTGCGACGGGAGCTCCTCGTCTTCTTCATTGACAAAAATATGTAAAAGGACGAAGTTTCAGTGCTGTGTGACATTGGACAATTTTTGTACAAGCATCAAGCATGTGTTTGAGAGGCTCTGAAACTTAGTAGATCACGTTGTATGGGGACCCTAGTGTATTGTTTTTTATTCTCCACTTTTGTTTGATCATTTTCATTGATACAGGATGTGTTTGGTCGTAACTCGACAACTGTAAGTTATATTAACTTTTTCGTAAGGAATTATTTCGGATGTTTTTCTTAAGGTATCAACGTGGCATAGGTTTATTATATTTGTTGTATTTCTCATGGAAACACCCCCATATCTTCCGTAATTATTGGAGTAGAATTCTGAAATTTTCACGGTCGTTGGATAAACCGAGGATGAGACTGAATCTCTTCTGGGGTTAACCTAAGTGGCATACGCTGCGCGCCAGGTGAGATGGATAGAACGATTTTTGCGAAAAATAATATTAGGGGGCAAGATATGCTCAAAATTATTACGGATTCGTGATCAGGACATCAACTTCAGTGCCAATCCATATTTTCGGTAGAAAATTTTCAGTTCTGAAAAATCCGAATTTGTCTCACTTCCCATGGAAACGCCCCCGTAACTTCCGCAATTATTGGAGTAAAGTTCTGTAATTCTCACAATCGTTGGATGAGGATCTGTCTAAATCTCTTCTGAGGTGACATACACTGCGCGCCAGGGGCGATGGATATATTGATTTTCGTGAAAAATAATATAAAGGGGCCAGATAGCTTCAAAATTCCTACGGATTCGTGATCACGACATCAACTTCAGTATAAAACCATATTTTTGCTGAAAAATGTTCAGTTCTGAAAATTCCAAATTTGTCTCACTTACCATGGAAATGCCCCCGTAACTTCCGTAATTATTGGAGTAGAATTCTGTAATTTCCACAATCGTTAGGTATACCAAAGATGAGTCCAAATCTCTTCTGGAGTTGACCTGAGTGACATACACTGCGCACCAGGGACGATGTATTGAACGATGATATTAGGGCAAGATTGGCTCAAAATTCTTACGGATTCGTGATCAAGACATCAACTTCAGTGCCAATCCATATCTCAGTTTTGAAAAATCTGAATTTGTCTCACTTACCATGGAAACGCGCCCGTATCTTCCGTAATCATTGCAGTGAAATTCTGTAATTTTCACGATCGTTAGATTTACCGGGTTTGAGTCTGAATCTCTTCTAAGGTTAACCTGTGTGACATACACTGCGCCAGGAGTGATGGATAGAACGATTTTTGCAGAGTTCATAACTGTAGAACGTGATATCGAGTGATAATTATCACTGATCATTGCAGTATTATTGAGAAATATTTCTACATTAACTTTCTCTAACCGTTGTTTTTTCAATGAATATTAATGAAAAGAAAAAGAAAGTTTTTTTTTTGAGATATGCTTCAATCAGACTATGTTTTTTCATTTGAACACTTTTTTCGATTTTGTGATGTTTTCGGAAATAAAGTTCAATACTTTCTTTAGAAAATCCATATTTTAGTACACCCCTCTGGAAGCTCAGTAAATTTGACTCCAGATTATATTAAGACTCATCCCCTGAATATCCACCTTTCGTGGAAATTTCAGAGCTCTACTCCACTGATTACGATAGATACGGAGGTGTTTCCATGAGAAGTGGGTAAATTCGAATTTTTCTGAACTGAAATATTCTTCAGCAAAGATGCCTATCGGTTATAAATTTGTTGTCTCAATCAGGAATCAGTAAAATCCCGCTTATCCCACCCTGTAATATTATTTTTCTCAAAAATCAGCATTTCAATCGCCTCTGGCGCGCATTATATATCACTCAGGTCAACCCCAGAAAATATTCAGAATCATCTCTGGTATACCTAGTGATCATGGAAATTTCAGAATTCTACTCCAATCATTACAGAAGATGCGGGGGTATTTCCATGAGAAGTGGGACAAATTTTCCAGCGTAAATATGGATCGGTACTAAAGTTGATGTTCTGATACGTAAGGATTTTGAGCCTATCTTGCCCCCTAATACTATGTTTCGCAAAAATGTATATCCATCGACCCTGGCGCGCAGTGTATGTCACTCAGATTGACCCTAGCAGAGATTTGGACTTATCCTCTATTTGTCTAACAATCGTGAAAATGACAGAATTCGACTCCATCAATTACGGAAGATACGGGGGCGTTTCCATGTGAAAGGAGACAAATTCGGATGTTTCAGAACTGAAAAATTTCCAGCGAAAATATGGAATGGTACTGAGTTGATATCCTGATCACGAATTCGTAAGAATTTTGAGCATATCTTGCCCCCTTTTTTTCGCAAAAATCAATATATCCATCGCCCCTGGCGCGCAGTGTATGTCACTCAGATCAACCCCTGAAGCGATTCAAACTTATCATCGGTATATCTAACGATCGTGTACAGAAATCTAGTCCAATAATTACGAAAGATACGGGGGCGTTTCCATGGGAAGTGAGACAAATTCGGATTTTTCAGAACTGAAAATTTTTCAGCAAAATTATGGATTGTTACTAAAGTTGATGTCCTGATCACGAATGCGTGAGAATTTTGAGCCTATCTTGCCCCCTAATATTATTTTTCGCAAAAATGTTCTATCCACGCCCTGGCGCGCAGTGTATGTCACTCAGGTTAACCCCAGAAGAGATTCAGACTCATTCTCGGTATATCTAACGATCGTGGAAATTTCAGAGTTCTACTCCAATAATTACGGAAGATACGGGGGTGTTTCCATGAGAAGTGAGACACACTGGAATTCTAAGAAATTGTCCTCTGTTCAATGTAAGATACACCAGAACTAACCTAGGACAAAATTCGCCAATAATTCGAATGCCTAGTATGTATAATGAATACTTTTCAAATTTTGATATTTTCGACAACACACTGGATAATTTCAAGAATAAAAAGAAGAGTTTAAGATTGTACTAGATGTAACACATCACATCACATTTACAAATTTCATTACCAAATGTATATTAAATTTTTACACCACCTCCTGTATTATTGTAAGCCGAGGATCACACGTTGGACTTACTGTCTGTTGTGCATCCCATTGTAAATAAATAATTGAACAATTATTAATGCTTAATGAAGAGTTTTTCTTTAATTATCAAATATACTTTCAACTTTCATCCGAAATGGAGAAGTAGCAATTCAACTAGAAAATGTTTATAATTTTTATTGAAAATAATGTATATTTTACATGTCAGCTTCTCCTTCTTGTTTTGACTCTCTTCGAAATCTAATCCTCTGTTTTCAGATTCTATCTCAAATGTTCTTTCCAAATACATGAATAATCTCTCATATATATATATATATATATATATATATTTATATATATATATATATATATATTATATATATATATATATATATATATATATATATATATATATATATATATATATATATATATATATTGTAGTGATAGGCTCTTGATTATATTTATATTTGTTATTTATTTGTTTCACTGATTTCCTTATTTAATAATTTTTAAAAATAAATACCTATCATAACAGTAATGAAACTCCGGCTATGTTGTTCTTACCCTTTTCCAACACTTTTTACCTCATCCCACCTCAGTCGGTACGCCTATGGAGTATGAGTCATCTCTATTCTCATGGCAGGATTCAGTAATGCCAACTTGGTGCTCTGCTTAATGTCAAACGTGCTATTTTGTGGGAAGATTATGATTAGGTGCTCAATAAACAAAGAATGCAGAAAAATCGTCAAATAGTTGTTTTTATTGAAATAAATCCTTAAAATTGACCTACTCTGCGAAATCTGACTTATCTAACTCAGAACAGTGATGTGAAATGGTAAAATTTGTTTATGTGTGATAAATACTTGGTGAATAAACGTTTGAATGTTATGAACAGTCTGTGAACATAGAAAAAACCATTAAATGTTCAAATGAATGGACACAAGGGATCAAATAACCATTATAAGTGTCTGGACCTGATATGTTGCACTTTATTTAGTTCTGCTTTTGAAATACCTGTTATTCTTCCCTTTTGGTGTTCTCCAGACTATTAGAAGTGTTCGTGTTATCTGGAAAAATACAGCTACACTGCAGAAAGCCCCCTTTTTGTTCCTGGCAATGGCATGGACTGGACTTTTGTTATCTTAATAAGATGAGTGGCTTTTTCTTGTTTGTTTATTTTCCCATTCGTATCTGAATTAGTTGTATAACGTTTAAAGATAGTTCTGCTTGTTTTTATCTTATGTTTTATAATAATTTTTTCCTCTAAATTGGTAACTGGTTTCGTTTTTCTACCTCAATTTTCTTCCCCAGCTTGGCAACACACTCATTTTGTTTATTTTCACAAATTTTAAAGTTTATTCCCACTTTCTGTCTGACTTTTTGTTATTCTAACTTATTCAATGATTTTATTTACAATATATAATTCTAGATCTTATATTATATGTACAAATTTGGTTAAAATTCATATTTGACATTTTTCTGTTTTCATAATTTTTATATCTCATTATTTGCCTCACATTGTTTTTGACATCTCGCTGTTGGATTTCCTCCTGATATGATTTACCATACAGGATGTTCCAACTTTTATACCATGTCATCTACTTGAGATCCAAAGTTTTTTCATTGATTTAAATTTACATATTATTTTTATTGTTTGTGCAAATCGAATGTATTGTTGGTAACATACTTATGACAATAGAGACAGAGTTTTTGATACATATACATAATATATATATATATATATATATATATATATATATATATATATATATTTATATATATATATATATATATATATATATATCACAAACAATTATTGATACTAAGATATACTTTCATCCTAAATGAAGAAGTAGCAATTTAAATAGAAAATGTTTATAAGTTAATTAAAAATCATGAATGTTTAAGCCTCCTAGAAATCTAATCGTTTCGTCGAAAAAAAATATTTCTCGCCTCGACGGCATCACGGTAAAAAAAAGGTAAAAAACTGATATTAAAATTTTATATAACTAAGGTAATGGTGCACTTTTCTTCATGAACCTGTTCAGGATTTCAAATCTAGATTGCTTGACTTGCTGCCTGTGCCTGATTAGGAAATGAAGCTTTTTATAAAAAATATCGACGGATGAACTAAATTTAAATCATAAATGATATAAATTATATGATGTAAAGCAATTTGAAGCTGATGAAACTCATCATAATTATTCTGATTTAGATCCATTTCGACAAGTTAACTAGTCTCAAAATGCGGAGTGACCTGAATGCCGGTGGCTGTGCCCGCTTCCCGTTATCCCATTATCCCGTTTTCCGTTTGTTATCCCATTTCCAGTTATCCCGTTATCCGCTATCCCATTATCCCTTTTCCCGTTATCAAAAGTTTCATAAAAATCGGTCAGGTAGTTTTTGCATGATGATCGAACAAACGACTATTACAATTTTGAAATCCGCATGGGCAATGCTGCAGATATAAGCTCCTGAATAATGATATCTCACACATTTTTTTTCTTTTTTATCGCGTTTGAATTTTTTGCTTATTCATCCCAGCTCGCCTTCTTTCGAAAGCTGTTCCAAATATAATTCGTGTTCCACACACATACATCAGCATTGAAGCATCAAGAGACATGCATGTACTCATTCCGCCCGAGCTTTGTCTGCCATTATTAAAGTGTATCAAAGTAGAAGTCCAGCCCGACGGTCGTACCACGATCTCACCACGGTCCGCTGATTGAGATCTCGACGGAAGATCTTTCTTCCCATACTCCTCTCAGCGGATGTGAACTGACTCACGCACAAACTGTCTGTCTTCAAGCGACGCATAACACATCCTCTGTACCACAGTACCATATATAGGGTGGTTCGAAAAATTGTGTTGCTTGACATAACATATTTCGTTGTTAGAAGGCGAAGTGCTTTTTCTAGGCAACGTAATACAAGAAGAAGAAAGAAATGAGAAACTGGGATTTCATTCAGGAATTCTCCGATGCCAACTCTCTCTTTCACGCACACTCACACATTATGTTTTTTTTTTCATCGAGTTTCATTATGAGTACAGATAAGTTCACCTTTTGAAAATTTTATTCGTAACAATTTCAAAAAACAATAACAAAGAGCGAATATAAAAAAAATGAAATAGATTATCTCAAAAAGAAAAATATCAAAAATATTAGACTAGGGTTGATGATTGAAAATAGTTTCACGGTTTTGATCAAGTATTCAGTTGAAGTTAACCACAGGTCAACTTCACGTTAACGGGATTCGGTGGTTAATAAATAACAATAACCATTGTTTGCTTCTGTGTAGTGTAGGTCCTGGTTTGGCATTTCAACAACTGCAAATTTATACTGTAGATTTCTATGAATGCATGTGTAAGGGGTCGCGTCGACCAAAAATAAACAGACAAACTTTCTTGAAGAGTACGATCAAAAGAACTTCTTTGACTGGAGGTGGAGATAGCTTATGCCAATTTTCCATTTCATGTTTTTTTTATAAAAGTTTACGAAATAGAGAAAATGTCAGTTTTTATTTATAGAAGGAAACCCACATTTTCGAAGAATTGTGGCATGTACATAATTTCAATTCAAATAAATAATTGAAACGGAACGTTTTTACTAATATTCAACGCCCTATACCTGAACATGTGAGGGCCAATATTGATGAGAGCTTTTTGTTTTACAAAAACCTGAAAAACCCTATTCCCATCATTGTTATTATTAATAGTTGAGAAATTTTTTTAACAAGAAAAAATTACCAGTATATCTGTTATGATATACATGAATTTCTACTGCAAGTTACGAGTTTATTACCCCAATATATCTACTAAATCCGAGAAATTGTTATAAAATCTCAAAGTTGGTACTGACTGACAGACAGGCAGAAAAACCAACCACCAACCAACTCTCTAAAAGGAGTCAAATCGCATAATTGAAATTTGGTCAGCTTCCACTTCCAACTGACTTGACAATGAGTACTACGAATATATCCTTCGACACCTTCAATTCCTCTAAATGAAAATTCCACTTCTGAACTGATTGTTATAGTGAATAGAGCACTAGATTGCCAAGCCAGGGACCTAAGGCTCAATACCTGGCAATTTTTTGTGGTCATTACATTACCGAAATCGACCATTAATAACCTGTAAATAGTCAATTTCTCCATTAATACTATTCAAATTTATGTATTTTCAAAGCCACGTTGTCCCCAGGAACGAGGTCGACGGAATTTTTGTGTAATCAACTCGTATATTAAAATGGCGATTAATGATCTCGAACATTAACGCGCTCGCTTCGCTCTCGCGTTGAAATATCTCGATCATTAATCGCCACCATTAATACACCAGTTGATTAAATAACTATTACAATACATAACGCATATATAAATGTACCCAAAAAACATTTTTTGACTCAAATTTTTTAGATTTTTTTTTAGCTTTTTTTTTAGAGCTTCTAATATTGGCGTCCTTTATGACGTAAACGACCAAGCAGCCAATAGGTGTAGTCGGGTTAATTGTGATGATAAACGGCAAAGTTGACAAGTTTCTTGAACTATAAATGTCAGAACTAGAACACTATTCGCAATATCAAGATTTGAAAATATGGGAACGTTGCAAAATTTATTGAAGCTGTGGGATTGGTTGATCGGGTGATTACAGTAGTCGCATTTTAATCAGGCGAGAAGGTTGGATGCGCACAACATATGGTCAACGCCCATTCCGCTGGAGACAGCGGCGTGTATGTTAGTTTGAGTTGTGCTCTGGTGCGATAAACTGATAATGGCAAATAAATCCAAATAACGTACACGCCTATGGTCATAACAACGAACCAATAGAATCAACCGGGTATAATGACAGGATAAATGAATATTACTTTACGTCACAATGCAATGCAATGGCGCTAAAAAGAAACAATTTGAATTTTGCCAACTTTTATTTTAAGTTTTAGAAAATTAAAAAAAAAGAAAATTACCAACAGAATTATTACAAGCTGTAAAATTCATTAAAAATATTTTGAAAATTTCGTATCCTCGCCCATTTAGGTGTAAGGACAAGCGTGCCCTGCGCCTACCTAGCACTGGATAGGAAACCTATCACTCACCTGTGCGTATGAATACAGATTCTTGTTTTGATTTCAAGAACTTGTCTTGATCATATCTGGAAATCAAGACAAGAAAGTTATTGGTGAATCAGACGAGTTCTATGTCTAATTGAAAGAAACATTTCATATCGTTTGATTAAGATCGAAACAAAATAATGATACCTGAGTAGGAACTTGGATATGGAGAACTCTCCCAGGAAATGAAATAAACAAAAACAAAACAATACCGAACAATAAAGCCTTTGAAAAAGTTAAATAATGGAGATGAGTCTAAGATAATAAATTAAGAAATGGGAAGTGAGTAAGAATAATGATGCGGATATGGAACATTTGTGGAGTATTACCAGAGACATAGGACGGGATAGAATGTTAAAATAAAAACAGAATAATTTTAACAAGAGTCGATTGAAGACAAAATCAATAGTTCGCGCACATAACCATAATCAACAGTGTTGGTCTGGAAAGCCAAAATATACAGAACAATACAAAACAGACAATAGGGGTTCAGGAAAAGTATAGCTCATTACAAGACAGGTACATTGAAATAATTGAAGGAAACTACTAGAGACTGGAATAATTGAGGAATCCGTATAATGTATCCATAGATTAATTGTTATCGTTACCACTAATTATGTCACGTTGCTCTGTGTACATTGAAATTTTTTGTTTCGATTTTGATTCGATTTATCAACTTATTTGAAATATTTGAGTGTTTATGAAGTTATATATTTTTTCTTGTACTATAGTTGTCATAGAGTATATACTAATTCATGATATAATTTAAATATCTGAATGTACTTCTGGATTTTTTAATAGAATTAGTATTTTGTGAATAAAACCGATGCAAATCGGAGACACTTAACAATATAATCAATGAATCTGAAGGAAAATATTGTACAATAGCAATTACAATACCGCCTTCTCTTGTTCAAATTATCCCCATCGACTCAAGGAAGTGTAAAGAACATCTACTTTGAATCACAAAATCGTCGTTATATCTAAATTTGCTCGAGTTACTTCTGATAAAACGACCATTGACAAAATAAAATAATAATAAAAAGTTTTTGTTCACAGAAAATACTAAAGAATCCGGATTTATAAATAGATAAAAAATGGATTCAACGACTAAAGAAATATAGGGGAAAATCTATTCGGTATCAACAATTTGGGATAATCCACTGTCTTTTTTGAGGAGTTGGAAACAAAACTAGGGATTAATTAGAATCGAAGAAAATTAAAGAAATGTTAATATCGTGTACGTATTTTCTTTTCTTCCAAAATTTCAGCCAAGCCCTCATTAGTGCTTACCTGCATTTACGTAAGGCAATGAGAATTGTTTTTGGAAAGTTCTGAAGTAGGATAAATATGTAAACACATTTTTCATTGACTTACTCACTTGCAGGTTCGCAATGATGATGAATTGAAAGTCGAAATTGCTTTTGTTACAATTTTGGAAAATAAAATAATTGCACAAAATACACATTTCTTCAATTTACTTGTTGCACATAGCTGTAATAATTTCACTCAAGTCAAATCTGCCATATTCGTTAATATCTCCACTGATCTTTTGAAATATTCCTGGGATATTAATAGTGTTCCATACTTTTTTCGTATATTAGCAGTGAATTGAGAAACAGATCAACGTTTGTACCTGTATGGAACCTCAGAATACTTTCCGTAATATAAGTATAGAACATTGATCACACTGTAAAAATGTGACGGTGTTTAAACTAATCGTCTGAATCAAGGGCACTAGGGGACTCCGTCTCGTCCTCTCGAACCGAACATCCGAAGAAGAAAAAATGATGATGTTGAAGGAAGGTTGTTAAGAAAGTAATTAGCAAGCTGAGATCAGGTAGTTGATTGGTGATTATGCAGATTACTGGAGTATGTCGATTTCTTGGCTCCATCCGCTATTTTGCAGGTACCTACTGACCGAATACGTGTCTCTGATATAGTCGCTTTTTTGGGGGAATTAAATTGCCTTGCTCTGAGAACAACTGGACGAAACAAAGGATCCATAGGATGGGGTTTCGAGAATAGTGAAGAAATATTTTGAACCTATTTTATATTTAGTATTGCTGAAAATATGGCATATTTTTTTCGGTACCTTTTGTTTTGACTTTCACTACAGATTTCTGTTGGTGTACTGAACAATACTACAGAAGATACAAAAACAATAGTTGACCTCTAAAAAAACATTAAAATTTGACTTCATCAACAATATTCTATGATTAAGGCAATAATGGAATAATGCATTCAATGAGGACCATGAATTACACGTATATTCGGTAAGATTAAAAATGTGTAGGATCCATAATAATCCAGTCAAAAAATTATCTTACGTTTTCTGTAAGCAACAAGACGGAAAGAGGTTTTTTCAATCTGAAGGTTTTTTACTCTCCTTATGGTGATTATTGTAGAAGGATATTTCCTCATGTGGAAAACCATATTTTGTTTTTTTCAAGTTTTGCTTCTAGATGAAAAGTTATATCTTCGAATTTCAAATGAAAGGTTGGATTGGTCATGGATCTCAAAAATATCTGTAACGCCATCGGAAGCATAAATATTCAACTTCACATGTTTTATCATTTGTAAAGTTCAAATTTTGGGTACTATTTGAGATGAATGAATATCACAAAAAATTGTAATAAATCTAAAAGCGTTAATAATGAATATTTTATCATTATGTTTTCATCGTGCCATTATTTTGAGCTAAATGATTATCTTTGTCAATTTGAAAAATATAAATATAATTTCAAAGATCGGCCAATAATTGGATAGAGAACGCAATTCTAGACTTGAAAATAATTTATTTCTCCAAATATTTTTTTTAAATATATTGCACTCAAATTGAATGGCATGTTTTCCAAAATTGTTTCAATATCATAATACTTACAGCGTGTTAGAATCGCAGGTATATAGCCAAATTTGTGAGGTCTTTTCATTCGGTTACAATTTTCAAGAATTGCTCTTAAGAATTCCTGATGTTTGATGAAAATTACAAAATTACATTTGGTTGAGTACACTACACGGAATTGTTAGACTTTCAGGAAGCATGGCAAAGGTATTGATTTGAAAGCTGACACTTGCTGATATTTCAAAACTGACACAGGGGTCCCTGAAAATAGTGCGTTCCTTTTACCTGTTGAAAACTGACACTTGATGACATTTCAAAACTGACACAGGGTGTCCCTGAAAATAGTGCTTTCCTTTTACGTGTTCGGTATTGAAAGTAAAAAATGCTCAATATATTTATCGAAGAAATCTTCAATTTTTATGAGTATTGAATGAAATCTGGAGAAATTCCAACAGCTGGCCTCGTTATTGAGGTCATTAGGTTTATTGACACGTGTTAGTTGTTACTATAAGGACTGGTTTCTTCTGTATAGCGTGTTATTTGGAAAAATTAATGCTTCTTGTGAATAAAACAATGTAAAAGAGCCACAGATGGTGTACTTACTGTTAGACAATATAATCCGGAATGTTTTCTTCTGCATCAATTATACGACCACTACGTGTTATTTAACTCATATTTTTTGGTACTACACTCCCAGTTTCTAACTTACTGCTATATTATCATCACAATGAGCTTCACCGTAAGTTGTTAGCATATCGTGATATTCCCTAATGGAAAACGAAGCCATCGAGACACAAATTTCAACTTACCGCCTCAAGTTATCGAGTGAATACTAAACACTTCAACTGCAACCTTGTTGACAAAAACTAAGAAGGTAATGAATTGCTGATCATTCAATTCGAGTTCACATATATTAATCATTGTCTGCATCACCTACCCTGCACTGATGAGGGACAAATATTTAATTCAATAATTATGTATATTATATTATTATAATATTGGGTTATAGAAGTATCTGTCCTTCAAAATTAGTGTGTGGGTTGTGGTGACCGATCCAATCAAAACAAAAACACGAATTCTTACCGATTTCCTGCAATACAACATAAGCTTCTATGGAAGAGATACGTGCTAGTTGGATAGGATCTCTTCATAGGGACGATTTCACAAAATCCAAACTAAAAAAATAGTTAGGTATGCTCTGCACAAAAACTCGTTGATTGTGGGAAGATTAATATGTTTTAGGCCAACCATCCTATAATCCGTAACACCCAGAATATCAGGTACAAAACAAAAGCTCGGGAGTTGCAGTTAACCAAGTATACTAGGTCGATGACGACATATAAGGTGTCAAAAAGGGCAACTACTGTGTAGGCCAGAGAATAGAGATTTTCTGCTCTATTGGTTCTGTGACAAAAATACTACCAGGAAACTGACTGTACCATCATACGGAAGGCGGTTTGTAGTTATATCCTGTTATGTTTCCTACTCCCAACTGTCATTGCTTAATTTGTTATAAACATTTAAAAGCAATTTCATAAATTTTTTATCGTTTTTGACTTGTAATTTGAAAACCAATGAAGCAATCTCAATACTCTCAATGGACGAATTGTAGAGAATTGAAATGCAAAAAAAATGAACCCCTACGCGACTCGATCGGATTATTAGTAACGGAAAAAAACCGGAAAAAGCGGAAAAATTCAGCATTTTTAAAAAAAGCATAACTCCGCCACTTTTTAAGTTGTAGTGCAGGCTTTTCACGACATAGAAGTGATTAATATGATCTTCATGTGTGGAGAACTCAGGCACTGTCGCTTTATTAGTTTTGAAATAATCGCAATCTGAATTTTTTTATGCACTTCATTGCAGCAGACCTGGACGCGTCATAGGTGGTCCGATTCCAATTTTTCTGGAAGATTTAGAGAGTAGAGAGTAGTACTACAATATATTCATTCTCATTTCGCGTTAAAATGCTGCAAAATAGGTGAAAAATACTTGCAAACATGACCGAAAATGGGCGAGTGCGTAAAAGCGGCTGAGTAGTGGGGGTAGATCTGCAGGCGCGGGAAAGCGTATGTATATTAATACAAGTGCGCTGCGCCTGTTATGAATCTAATGCTCTATCCCCACTCCTGAGCCGCTTTCATGCACTAGCCGGTTTTCGGTCATGTTTGCAAGTATTTCTCACCTATTATTCCAAAACCTGGACGGGACTCATACGACCAGGCAAAGGCATACAGACCAATAAGCCTATCGTCATTTCTTCTGAAAGGCTAAGAAAAACTGATAGATATAAGGGAAACCGCTCTTGTAGAACGGCCTTTACATCAAAACCAACATGCCTATCTAACAGGAAAATCATGCGAGACAGCACTTCATCAGCTTGTTTCAAGGCTTGAAGAGTCTCTAGCAAACAAAGAAATTGCACTATGCACTTTTCTAGACATCGGAGGAGCCTTCGACAACACCTCCTTTGAAAGTATGGTCTCTGCGGCCACTCGAAGAGGCATTGACGAAACCACCTGCAGGTGGATACGCTCAATGCTTCACAATAGGCTGGTCCAAGCCAATATGTTCGAGAAAACAGAGCAGGTTGAAATTTCCAGAGGTACCCCACAGGGGGGAAACTCTCCCCCCTTCTGTGGGACATGGTTGTAGATGAACTGCTAATTTCTCTGAATAACCAAGGGTATTATTCTCAAGGGTATGCAGATGACTTGGTCATCCTCATCAAGGAAAAGAATACTCGAACAACCTCAGAGCTAATGCAAAATGCACTGAGGACAGTAGAGGAATGGTGTAACAGAGAGAGCCTAAGGGCAAATCCGAACAAAACAACACTAATTCCCTTCACCCGGAGAAGAAACATGGGAGATCTCATACCTCCCAGACTATTCGGTGAAACATTACAAGTAGTAGAGCAGGTGAAATATCTAGGGCTGATTCTTGACAAGAAACTAACCTGGAACCCGCATCTTCAACATGTAACCAACAAAAGCAAGATAACCTTCATGATGTGCAGGAGAGCTTTTGAAAAACCTGGGGGCTTAAACCGAAAGCCATGCACTGGCTTTACACAGCGGTAATAAGACACAGAATAACTTATGGCTCACTCTTATGGTGGCCAAAAACAAATCAAAGACAGGCAAAAACCAACCTTGGGAAAATCCAGTGGCTTGCCTGTCTCTGTATCACGGGTGCAATGAATAGCACTCCAACAGCTGCAAGGAAATCATCCTAAACCTCGAACCCCTTGACTTACATGTCATTGGAGAGGCCAGGATGAGTGCATACAGACTAAAACAAACAAAAAACTGGAGAATCCGAACAACTGGACATACCAGAATCACTCATGTAATCAACGTCGAAGTACTCGAAATGATTTCAGACTACATGCAACTCCTATACTCATTCGAAAAACCATTCGAAACACGAAATGATGGATCTGGATGGGCCCCGAGTATAGAATCACAATCAACTGCGGACATAGTCTGGTATACAGACGGTTCAAAGACAGTTGAAGGAACGGGAGCAGGAATACATAGGGTAAGGCCAAGAAGGGATCACATAATACCACTTGGCAAATGCTCCACTATATTCCAAGCTGAAACACATGCATTCAGAAGAATCTAGAAAGTGGTTATAGAAAAAAACACATCTACATTCTATCTGACTGTCAAAGTGCTATCAAAGCACTCAACTCTATACAGATAAAGTCCAAACTGGTCTGGGACTGCCTCCAGAACCTCATCGAGCTGGCAAAACACAACAAGGTCACCTTGATGTGGGTGCCAGGTCATAGAGGCATTGAAGGCAACGTCAAAGCGGACCAGCTAGCTGGACAAGCATCTGAAACGCTATTCACAGGGCCAGACCTGCACATGGCCCTCACGATGGATAAAAAGAAGACACCAACAATATTGGGATCAAACTGTCGGGCAAATACACAGCAAAGTCATGGTAGGGCATCCAAACCGGACCCTGACGGCTGACCTTCTGAACCTAAACAGAACGAAGGCTCGTATAATAATAGGTCTGTTGACTGGACACTGCGGCCTAAGAAAACACCTAAACACCATGGGAGTACGCAGGGAAACCGTGGAGTGTAGGCTATGTGATGAAGAGGAGGAAACAGCCTCTCATATTATCTTCGACTGTGACGCCCTAAGTAGAGGCGACACAGAACCTTTGGAGAGATCAGCCCGGAAACAGGCATGAATCCGAAGAACCTTATCAACAGGCTTCTAAACCCAATTAAGGGCACAAACCTGTTTGAATGAGGAACCACTGACGACAGAGTGATACAATAGACCCCAGCTGGTCGCAGTGTCAAGGGAAGCTAAGTGCCAACCCTGTCTCTGGCTCGTCAGCTTTCAACCAACCAACCAACCTATTTCGCAGCATTTTAACGCAAAATGAGAATTGTCATATTGTAGTACTATACTTCAACTCTCAACATCTCTTAGAACTATTGAAATCGGACCACTTATGACGCATCCAGGTCTGCTGCAATAAAGAGCATAAAAAAAATTATGCCAAAACTAATAATCCAACAGTGCCTGAGTTTTTCACAGATAAAGTACATATCAATAGAGAACCTGCTTCAAAACTTGAAAAATGGCGGTGTTATGAATTAAAAAAAAAACACAGATTCTTTCCGGTTTTTCTCCGTTACTAATAATTCGATCGAGTCGTGCCTGGGCAATTAGTCCATCGGAAGTATCGAGATTACTTTATTAGTTTTTAAGTTACAAGTCAAAAACGATAAAAAATAAATGCTTTAGAATGTATATAACAAATCAAGCAATGCCAGTTGGTAGTAGAAAACATAACAGGATATAACTACGAACCGTCTTCCGTGGGATGGCACAGTCCGTTCCCTGGTAGTATTTTTGTCACGAAAAATCTCTATTGATTGGTCTAGTGAGACATTATTATGACAGCTTTTTATGATTTTTGATTTTTACTAGAATTATGTTTTGTTTTAAGTTTTTCATTATTTTGCAGAATTCATAAATGCATATACTTATACTGCATATTTAACGATTTTCATGATTAGAATATTGAGATTATTATCTGTGTTTTTGAGTTTTTAATGTAGGTATTTCGAAGAATCAAATTTTTATTATGGAAAATTTATATGCTATAAAATCATTCTTTTTGTACTATAATAATACTATAATTATTTCAATGTGATCTAAATTTTATTTGCCTATTTGAAACGTATGGATTCAACAATTCAAATTTTAGCCTCCTAGTGTAATATTTTCAATTGTATACTACTTTTTTCAGTGAGTTTTTCGCGCGTCACGTTCGATGTTAAGATTATTTGCTAAAGAAATATGTCATAAATTATTCTTCGAATGAAATTCAGTTTGTGATATTCGAAATTTAGTTCCTGATCTACACAAGTCATGGCCGTATCATCAGCGTATGAAATAATTTACAATTTCATTATTAACATCGATAATAATACAACCAACAATGATATGCCACATTTCTAAAAAAAAGTTAATTTAAAAAATCAAAAAACCCGACTGCATAAAAAGTCTACTTTGAAAAAGATGGAAACAAGATGACCAGAAAATATTGTCTGAAAATTATGTTTTAAGAGGTTAACATTAGACTTAATACTGTAAACAATCTCACGCAGTCGGAGGAATCTTCTTTAATTTAACAATGAAGATATATGATTGCCTCCGACTGCGTAAGATTACAGCTCTCCGGATCTCTGGCTGGTGACTACTCCGTCCTGATGAGGGCCAAAGAACCTGAAATCGGTATGCGGATTGTTAGGCGGACCCGACAAAAATTAAACATAATCGAGCTTATCAGAAAGAAACATTTGCAATCAATATCCATTTATATGGAAGTTTGCATGGATTTTCAGGTGAATATCATTCAACGTTCTGCGTGGTATTTGCTAGGAAAGTGGTTGTTTTTCGCCTGTGGTCTACCAATTTATATTGAATCTTTTCTGAACATGACTTTGTGCACTTTATTTCTTATTTGTTTATATTTACCTAATTTACTCAAAAAATAATCGTATCAAATACAATACGTACTTCAAAATAAATACGGTCATACATCTCAAACTTCCTGCATAATTACAAATCGTGTCAGTTTGACAGAGAATAATCCTACCGCTTCGCGGTCGGATTATTTAAACTGTCAAACTGACACTCTTTGTAATTATGCAACAAGTTATCGATGGCATTCATTCAAAATGTTTCCATTCAATAGGTATTGCAACAATATTAAAAGAAAATCAATAACTTTCGAAATAGTAGACAGTAGCGAGATTGGTCTGAAATTAGAGGGATTGGTGTTATCACCTCCTTGGTGAAGAGGTAAAACAACAACAGTCTTCAAGGCCTGCGGGAAATATTCCTGTTACAAAAGATTTATTAAAACACTTTGAAGGGCAAATTTTCTGAAAGTATCTCAGTTTATACCATCTAATCCCGCTGCCTTATCTTTTTTATATCATTTAGAGTTTGCTTGATTTCATGGATATTTAATTAGAATTTCAGTGGATTTTGTCCAGGTAGCTCAAGGGATCAGGTTATATATATGAACACACACACACACACACATACATACATATATATATATATATATATATATATATATATATATATATTTATATATATATTTAGGGTGTGCCAAATAACGACGATATTTTTTTTTTTTGCTCTCAGTTCAAAATATCTTAGAAGATGTCCCAACAAAGCTCCTGTTGAAAGCGGAGCACAAAATTCCAATTCTAAGAGGTCCTCCATCGAACTTGAAGTTTTTCCGTTTAAATAACATGGGAAACAGGATGTTTTATTAGTTTTTTGTCCTGCAAACTGTGATGAAATCATTTAAAAAAAAACGAATGAATGGACCTTGTTCATTATTAAATTTGGTACAAAAAATTCCATTGAGTCGAATTTCTATGTTCAATATTTGATTTGTTATATAGCTTTAAAATTTAAATTTCTGGTTTTTCATTTTTTAGCTAAACTGTAAGAGTTAGACAGAAATGTTAAATGACAAATTTCCCGTAAATTTTGTTATATCATCAATAACAACAAAGTTACAGGCTCATGTATATTTATTTTTTCAAATTTTTGCTTTTACGAACTGAAATATCGATAATTAAACAAAAAATTTGGTGCAAATTTGTTAACACATCAAACTTGCAACAAAATTAGGTGAGTATGATGTTTCGTAGTATCAAACCATAAAATTTACAGATTAAACAAAAAATTTGGTGCAAATTTGTTAACACATCAAACTTGCAACAAAATTGTGAGTATAGTTATGATTTTCAACTATTTTATAAAATATATTGATAAAGGATATTAAATATGATTAAATATAAACCTTAGTCAATTTGCAAAATTTACTTGTAATATTTATTTCACTGCTTCAGTACTAGTAAGGTAGAAATTAATTTTACTAACCAATCAAATAAATTATATGATTTGTTGAAAATATAACGATGCATAAAATCAGATGTGGAATCATCTGCTGAAGATAAACTAAGTCCTATCTCATCGTCAAGATAACCTCTTGTAGAATATTATGTGAAGATTCTCAATAATATTGATAGAAAGATTTCTGATTGAAATCACGTTAAATGAATTTGTGAATGTACGAAAACTACTTCCCCGCTAAAGCCAGCTGACATTGAACTACATCTGATAGATATTCTGAAAGGCTAACTCAAAAGATTAAAAATCTGAAATTGAAATTTATATTTTCATTCAGATAGTTTTTGATTTTCTATTCAGTCTTATTAAAGAACTCTTAAAGATGAATGAGGCACAAGAAGAATGTTTTCCCAAAGAATACGTCAAAAATCATTCGTAACATATGACGCTAGCAGAGACATCATCACTAGGTCTTCAATACATTTTTGTCGACGAAAATCTATTTCACGCTTCCACGATCATCAGGAAGACCGGAAGAAATGGAAAACACATTTTCAAGAAGCAATCTCACTTTGCAAAGATGGAAAAAGTTAGTCAAACAAACATTGTACTCCTGGATCAATGCAACGCCTCTTTCAGCGAGATCAATAACAACTTTTAAGTTTGACAGGACAAATTTGCATTGTTGATAATTTTGATCGAAAGTCCAGATCTCTGGATCCTTGTCCATAAAATCATGTTCCAGTTGAAACTGTTCAAATAAAAATAACGACCGCTGGCTCGCGAAATCGCTGATGTTCATCGATAATAATAAGCTTATATCTGTGACAGTAAACTTTTTGAAGTTCGATTGATCACTTTCAAATAAGCAATCGAGAGAATAACTGAAATTCTTCTCAAGTCATTTTTGTGCAGATTTTTTTCTAGCTTTGTGAACTTACGTTTTTTGCCAGTCTTTGTACAATTTTTCGATTCTCACAATGGAGTGATGTGAATTGTTTACACGAAGCAAAAATGTATGCCATACTTTAACAACTTCACAAAGAACGAATGTGGAACTCTCGCGAATTCCAAGCTTTTTTGTTCGACGTATATAAAAAAAAACAAAGATAAAACATCGCGCTTCACAGGTAATTTTGAACTATCTAAATTTTTTGACTCAAAGCCAACTAAATTCATGTAGTTCCGTTGGTTTGTTTTTTCAGACATTGTTTTTTTCTATCAAAAAGATACACGCGTTGCTGTTGTGGCAATAACTACCTAAAGACTAACCTAAAAACCGAACCAATTAAATCAAAAGACAATAGAATCTACTAATTGAATCAATCAAGCGGTAAGTGATCAATGGCGCGGATATCGATAAATGTACAGAGGGCGCTGAAAGCAAGTTCTCAAAAAAAAATTAATTCAAATCTTCAATAGTCCAATAAGCTTAATTTTATTAAAAATTTTCAATCAGAACAAATCATTTTCAGAATATTGAAATAGTGAGTAAAATATCAATTGAAGTGTAAAAATAAAAGTTTTTTCACATTTCAAGCTGATATTAAAAATTATTGAACTAAAAATAACTGCAATTATATTGTGAATTGTATTTGCTTTTGATATCTTAATGATATTGTTATGTATTGTTCGAAATGGACTGTATATTATAATTTTTATTATTATTATTAGTTTGAATAGTATTCATTTCATTGAATAATGCTGCTTGTTTGCAAAAGTAATTTCTATATATTTTGTTTAATTTACATTGTTGCTATGGCAACCGCCATCCACTTCAAGGCACTGCGCAAGGTTGCCGGTTTGAACAATTAATCCAAAATTGATTTGTTGAAAATATAAACAGGATGTTCATAAAATCTTTCTATCAATATTCAATCGAGAATGTTTCCCTTTTTAATCCAAAATATAATGAAAAGAAATAGAAAATAATCTTGGCCTTAACATATATTTTATGTCCCTTATCAATATATTTCATAAAATAGTTGAAAAATCATAAAAATATGACTGACTCAGTCTGTAAATTTTTTTAAAAATTCCAATTTTTTAATTTTTAAAAATTTTTTTTTTTTAATTGATTTATTAAAAAAAAATTTAAAAAATAAATATAAATGATATGTAACTTTGTTGTTATTGATAATATAAAAAAATTGACGGGAACTTTTTTATAGAATATCAAAAGTACTACAAATTTGTCTAATTTGTTAACTCTTACAGTTTAGCTAAAAAATGCAAAAAACCGGAAATTTAAATTTTAAAGCTATATAACAAATCAAATATTGAAGATAGAAATTCGACTCAATAGAATTTTTTGTACCAAATTTAATAATAAACAAGGTCCATTCATTCGTTTTTTTTTTAAATAATTCCATCACAGTTTGCAGGACAAAAAACTAATAAAAAATCATGTTTCCCATGTTATTTAAACGAAAAACTTCAAGTTCGATGGAGGACCTCTTAGAATTGGAATTTTGAGCTCCGCTTTTAACAGGAGCTTTGTTGGGACATCTTTTAATATATTTTGGACTGAGAGCAAAAAAAAAAAATATCGTCGTTTTTTGGCACACCCTAATATAAATTACATTTTTCCAATCTAATTTAATTCGAATTCACTTTCAATTAGCATACTTGTTAGCATCTACTAACGGATATTCATAAGACACTTTTTTATGTATCAGGATCATTGTTCCCCCGTGCAACATTTGTTTACGACAGAATTGTGGGACCATGAGAAAATTAGGAATAAAATATGATTCGTCATTTTGTAACCAATGTTCTGTTAAGAGTACAAATGTTGGAAATTTCTCATCTTCTGAAAACATTGAAAGCTCATCAATTTTATCGCGAACCGATTGAATATTTAATAAAAGCAATGAAGTATTATATTGAACATTCCAATAAATTTCTTACGTTACCTACAACTCACACCTGAGTAATATTTTTAGCTTTTCAACGACGTAAATTAAATAGCTATTCAAAACCAAAATCAAACTGATGAGAAATGCCACTTGACAACAATGGATGAAATTGCGAGATCATTTTGTGAATAGATATCGCCTTTAGGTATTTTCGTATATTACTCATTCAGCCTATGTTATTTGATCGGAGGCTCAATATCTGACCCATAAAAAGCTAGATATGCCACTAACATTTTTAAATGCAGTCACGCTACCAAGTTGTTCATATGTTATTCAAAACACGAAATAAAATTATTTATAGAAAAAAAATTGCTTCTTTTAGATGAAGCATGAAATTACCAGCTATTAATGATTACGAAAGAGTAAATGCCAAATAAGGTTTTCAGAGTTTCATTTTGGAATCATTTGACATTGATGCCTCTGTGGTATGTTCGAAAATGTGTTGAATGTAACAGTATGTTTGTTATCAAATTTCCATCACTCGTTGAATGATATGTACATAAAAAATATCAATAAATGTTTATTATTTTTGTCAATGATTATTCCCAAAACTGTTTCTATTGATATTCCATATCATCGTGCAATAATTATCCCTGCTGACAATCAATGATTAATGAAATACATTACAATCCTCCCTATACTTTAAAGGTTAAGTCTTTGAACTAGGTTTTAAATTTCATTCATGAATGTACTTCGTTCGTTGAAGTAGACAATTCTATCAATTCACTTTCGGATATTGATTTTCCCCAGGTGAACAGCATTTAATTGTTCTTTCGTTTTTACATATCTCAACATCAGTTGGGGATATTTGATCTTTGCCATAATCTCCCGTCGACATTAATTGAGTAATGGAATAGTCCTCTCTTGACTATTTTTCCAAAATTTCATCTACAGTTTTTTTTTTAAATGATCCAGACTTTTAATGAAATTTTTCCATATTTTCCGTGAGTGTCTTCAAAAATTGCTAAATTGTTCGTGGTCCATTAAATTGGTTTCTATTTATTGTTTAAGAAAAGTGGAACATGAAAATTGATGTTTTATTTCAGTCACTGTCATGCAGTAAAATGTCCCAGCTGACAGAAAGGTATCAAACCATATACACTGTGATTATCAAAATGCCTAAGAACATTGTTTTTTAACAAGGAATAATCACACAATCACAATATAAAAGATATTTATTTCTTAGAAAATATAGGAGGATCATTGAATCAGAGGTATTCATGTTGGAAAACATTATTGATTGAATATTGGAAAAAAGTTGCTGGAATCTTAAATGTCAAATAAAAAATCAGATATTTTTTTGTAATACCTTACAGAAAACAACTACTTCCCCGGCAAAACAACCCTAACTTTTAAAGAAATCTGAAAATTTGCATTTTTATTCAGATAGTTGTTTGATTTTTCAGTTCAGTCTCAACTGAGATCTCATAAAGAGGAACGAGTCAAATAGGAATGTTTCCTAAAAATCATTAATCATATTGCATTAACTAGGTTTCCAGTACAAAGATAGATTTAACGCCTCAGAGGTAATCATGTTGAAAAGAGAAAAATGTTCAACTGAATATTGAGAAAAACATTTTTCAGCAAATGGAAAATTCTACGATACAAAAGTAAGCTGCTCCTGTTAGATTATCAAAAAATAGCTCAATTTTTAACTTAACTTTTTTTTTCAATATTCATTTGAGAAAATTGTCTGTTTTAAAATCTAGAGATTGTTGGAACATACACCATTTTCAACTCCAATAAATCTCTCTTGAAACCAATTGTACGATCGAATTGTGATAAGTGCGTAGAATTATAAAAAGAAAGAAACAAAAACGCTTATATATATTGTCCATCGCTGAATATTTTCGAGCATGTTAGCATTCTATAAATTCATTCAAGAAATTTCAGTCATATGAACTGTTATATTCATCGTTGGTTGGCCTGGAATTATTTAAGCATTGAATTGATCCATGTAACAAGAAACAAATGTCTGTTTCCTAGATTTTCTATATTCTGGAAGCTGGAAACGATTCAAAACTGGAAGTATTTGTCCAATAATGGACAAACAGAAGATTTTAAGAAGAAAAAAGAAGTCTATTTGCTTGTAGTTATTTCCACAACCTTGAATGTCAGTTATAAATTGTTCGTAATTAATTTTTAATATTCAACCAAAATGAAGTGCAAAATATCATATTTCATCACGCTACTAGTAATATGTAACTGATTCTAATAAAATGATATAGAATATATTTTGCAAAGTTCGCAGTGCAGACATCGAGGTAGGTAAGCGCAACCATATCAAATATCCTCCTCGTGAATCAAGCGAGAGGAAAAACGTTAAAGCCGTAATCCATAAGTAAACATGAAGACATACTCGACGAAACGGAAAAATGACGAATTTTACGTGGCCGATAAACAATGCCCAACGAAACCATTTAATCTCAAACGGAAGTGCTTCTTCTTTCCGGTTTAGAATGACTTCGACACCCCAGAATTATTCCAGACCGGTTACAGGTATATACTAGTCTTGCACATAAACGGAGTGCATCACCCTTTGATCTTAAATTACCAAAATATGAATGACCTTAGGGCATCAGCTAAGGAAAACCGGTTGGTTTGACTCGTGCGGTATTGAGATGGCAAAAAGGGCAAGATATAATTAATCATTGTTTTTTCTCTTCTATGTGTCATTGATGATAGTAACGAATTTTCGAGCCCTTGGTCATTCGCTTGATACGTTGACGCATTTATGGCAGAGCCATTGATAACATTCTACCTACATAATAAATTTCAGACATTATATTGTATATGTATCCAAAACTATTAGATTAACTTTTGATGTTCCGAAAAGATCTCACTTGGGATTTTTGATGTTTTCATTTTTTCTCAGTATCATTGGACTTTTATTAACGTTGGCAATTCGAAAAAAAAACTATACTAATTATAATAAAGGACAAGTAGCTTGGTTTTTCTACAACTCTACGAAAAGACGTCATTTTGTACTAGAATACCTTCAGCAAAAACGTGATTTCACAAAAAATAACTTCATTTTTATCGTGGATTTTTCAATTCTCAGAAAAAATATTCTATCAATATTCAATTGAGAATGTTTCCCTTTTCAACATGAATACCCCACAAGAGGTTATCTTGACGATGGAAGATAGTGACTAAAGTTTATCTTTCAGATGATTCGACATGTGATTTTATGAACATCCTGATCATATTTTCAACAAATCAATTTATCATACCCCATGACAGGTTTTAATGCCAGAAAACACTAATTTCGTAGTGTCTCTCCAAAAGAAATGATTCTAACTTTTTCCATTTCTGCAAAGAGATTGCTTCTTGAAAATCTGTTTCCCATTTCTTCCAGTCTTCCTGATGATCGTGGAAGCGTGAAATAGATTTTCGTCGACAAAAATGTAATGAAGACCTAGTGAATGCGATGTCTCTCTTGCGTCAATGTTACGAATGATTTCTGGTGAGTACTCTCTTTTGGAAAACATTCTTCTTTGTCTCATTCATCTTAATGAGTTCTTAATTGAGACTGGAATAGAAAATCAAATAACTATCTGAATGAAAATGCAAATTTTCAATTTCAGATTTTTTTCTTTTGAGTTAGGGTCTTTTCAGAATATCTATCAGATGTAGTTCAATGTCCAGCGTGGCTTTAGCCGGGGAAGTAGTTGTTTTCTGTTAGACATTCACAAAAATAGCTTCATTTTTATCGTGGATTTTTCAATTCACAGGAAAATCTTTCTATCAATATTTAATTGAGAATGTTTCACTTTTCAACATGAATACCCCACAAGAGGTCATCTTGACGATGGAAGATAGTGACTAAAGCTTATCTTTCAGTCGCAGATGATTCCACATCTGATTTTATGAACATCCTGTTCATATTTTCAACAAATCGAAAAATATTCAATCAGTAACTTGTAGCATTCTGAATTTACCCACCAAAATATATCTTAAGATAAAGATCATACATCTCTGATTGTTGACGTTTCAGGTTGTTCATCCGTCTATATTTCAGAAACTTGGATAAGAGGATACATTAGTATTATATAGAATTTTTTGGATTTTGTTTTATTTTCTTTATTTTCGGCAAAATATGTTTTCTTTCTTTGGGTGTGTACTTGGAAATTATACATTACATCTCTTGCCCAAACTGTGATTTAGCTCCTCACTAAAACTTTGGTTTCTCAGGAGATTTGTTGATTTGGAAAGTATGGGAATAATACTGTAGGAGCAGTTTTTAAATATGAGCTACTCCTTAAAGAACTCAAAGTTGAGTGCAATACATGGAACTGATTTTTTTTCTTGGATTTTTTCTATATATGTTTCAAAATGATATCATTGAGATGGAACTGGAAATGTTGTATTTTATCTCTCAGGCAGACTCTAAAATGAATATTTATCCATTCGGAATTCTGCTTCCGGATGTCATGGTGTATTTGTTTTACCCCCTAAATACTGATAGGAAAATAAGCAACAAACGAATACTAAATATCTTTTATACGCTCCCCAAAATGCTAATTTGGAAACTGAATAGAGTCCGCAAAATGCCATTTTAGCAGACTAGAACTCAAAGTTGCTATGCATCCAAAAAATGCATGTGAAAATCATACGTAAGTTATTTAACTGTCACCTAACATTTCACGTGAAATATTTTATTAAATAAACATCCATGTCATTTTATCTTGAATGCTATTTTATTTGAGAAATTGTGTACAGAAGTTGTACAATTGCCTCTAGAGATTTCGCGTTCAGCCGTCTCCGTCTCTTTTCACATCGAACGATATTTAAAGTTGCGAATGTATGGTAAAACCCATAACAATTGAAAAGAGACAAAGACGGCAGAACGCGATATTGCTAGATGCAAAACAGTAGGAAGGGGAAACATTCTACAGTGGTCTTGTTGAATACTTGATTATCCATCGCGTGTATCTGTTATATTTGGTGCCGGTCCACTGTCTCGAGTAAATTTCGTTTTAACCCATTGTAAATCCTATAGCCCACGATTTTATTTCTGAATCTGTATATATGACAGAAATGTATTTGAGTTGTAAATATGTACAAGTTAGAATCGCAAACTTTAAGTTTTCATCGAAAAGTTACCGTATTTACCAAATAATTGTTCTTAAAAGTAAATTCAGTCAGTAATTGATCGTTTATATTAATGATTATATACCTCGAAATCAATTCAGCCAATCAAATGCATTCATCTAACCAATCAAATCCCAAGAATCATCGAATACACAACCATGTTGCTTGTATATTCGCGAATATACACGCCACTTGCTATAAAACAGTTCCTTAGAAGAAATAAAAAAAAAGGAAGATAAAGTAACATAGTTTTTTTTCAGAGTATGTTTGTAGTAGCTAGCTCGGTATATAATCTTGTCATATACCATAGATATTTTGGGTAGAGCATTCTTTGATATTTTTCCGCCAATACTGTTGCAAAAATACCACTCGACCAAATTTCTTTTAAAAAATTTAAAGAAATTTTGTGTTGTGAATTTCTACAACAATATTGAAACACACATGTTAAAGTACACTCATCAAAATATCCATCATTTGTGATATAACTACTGAAAATGATTATAAAAAAAAATTTGGTGACTTTTTGGAGATCAAATCCATCTTCGTTCCTAAAACCTTTGTTGAAAATTGATATATTTAATGATAATGTTTCAATAAATGTTTATTCAATTCATGGAATGATTTCAATTTATATTTTATTTTCAGCCAAGTGTAATCTATTATGGTGTATTTGTCTTTCACCTATAAAGATGTAAGAAATTGTTAATTGACAAAAATACCCCATAAAACCGTTTTCATTTTGATGATTTTCAATAGTCTACAAAAAGTGAGAACTGCATCCGTGGGAAATACAATTAGAATATCTCCCAAAGAATAAACAATGGATATCTGAAATTCAACAGTAATTATTTTTGAGAGAAAGACACAAAGTGTTATATTTGCAATATTAACGCTAAAGGAGTGTTTTTTTATAAAACATCACACTCATCAATATTACTTAATTCACATCTTGCATGACTCCTTTCGAAATAGTTCCAGAGAGATGAGACCGCTCCCAATATTACAATACCGAAAAATTTGAAATAAAGGCCATGAGAAACTGGTATTTGGCATATGAGTATTTCAAGGGTCTAGTTGTTATTGTTATTGTTCTGATTACGCATCCGAAGAGATTTCCAGCCTTCCTTACCTCCTAATATTGTTTTTCGGAATATCGTTTGTTCCATCGCTTCTGCCGTGTAGAATACAGCACTCAATACCAATGACGTCTATAAGAAAGAGTAGTAGGAGCAACATCAATTATTAACTACATAAATGGAAACATTAGAATTGAATAAGCTTAAAAATGTTATTAAATGAAAAAAGTTAATTTAAAAATAAAAACCCGACTGCGTAATTTATAAATAAAGATATATTATTGCCTCCGACTGCGTGAAATTGTTTACAGTATTAAGTTTAATGGTTAACCTCTCAAAATATAATTTTCTGACAATATTTTCTGGTCATCTTATTTCCATCTTCTTTAAAGTTTACTTTTTACGCAGTCGGGTTTTTTTTTAATTTTTAAATCAACTTTTTTTATTTTACACTTTTTAGTTAGGATTTTTTACAATATGGCGTCTGGTTGTCGCCATATTGAATTTTGTCACAATATGGTGTCGCCATATTGAATTTTGATTATTACTGTCATGTCTTTATCCACAATATAACGTCTGGTTGTCGCCATATTGAATTTTGATTATTACTCTCATGTCTTTATTCACAATATGGCGACTGGTTGTCGCCATATTCAATTGACACTCGCAAGATTAAGACAATTCGATTGACGTAAAAATCATCAAAATTGGCCCACGCGTTTGGTCACTAGAGCTCCACAAAGGAACAAACTTACATACATCATAAACATATTACCCTCCTTTGTGTCGTGCAGTTGGGTAAAAAATCATTATTCTTTAGGTTTTAGCGAATGATTATCCGTGATGATGAGACAGTAGATATAGATGGGGTAAATAATTTGGTTTCGTTGTGATTTATTTCCTTTTTACCCGACTGCGCGACGCAAAGGAGGTAATGTGTTTATCAGCCTATGCATGTTTGTTCCTTTGTGGCGCTCTAGAGACCCAACGCGTGGGCCGATTTCAATGATTCTTACGTCAATCGAATTGTCTTAATCTTGCGAGTGTCACTAAAGACAGTAATCAAAATTCAATATGGCGACAACCAGACGCCATATTGTGAATAAAGACATGACAGTAATAATCAAAATTCAATATGGCGACAACCAGACGCCATATTGTGAATAAAGACATGACAGTAATAATCAAAATTCAATATGGCGACAACCAGACGCCATATTGTAACAAAATTCAATATGGCGAAAACCAGACGCCATATTGTAAAAAATCCTAACTAAAAAGTGTAAAATAAAAAAAGTTGATTTAAAAAAAAAAAACCCGACTGCGTAAAAAGTGATCTTTAAAAAAGATAGAAACAGGATGACCAAAAAATATTGTCAGAAAATTATGTTTTAAAAGGTTAACCATTAAACTTAATACTGTAAACAATCTCACGCAGTCGGAGGCAATAATATATCTTCATTAAATTAAAGAAGATGCCTCCGACTGCTTGAGATTGTTTACAGTATTGAGTTTAATAGTTAACCTCTTAAAACATAAATTTCTGACAATATTTTCTGGTCATCTTGTTTCTATCTTATTGAAGTTCACTTTTTACGCAGTCGGCTTTTTTTTTATTTTTAAAATTTTTTTTAAAAAACTTTTTTTGAAAAGTGGTTTAATTTACTTTTCCGATTGATTATTTACCTAGGCAATATCGTGTATGATGTACTGATTATTTGTTTGGTAAATATGTTCTATTTTTTTGAATGGTGAACTAATATATTTTTTTATTATAAATTTGCCTGCTATCGAATATCCTCCACTCTGTAAATAATGCACAGGAAGAATAATCGAGTCGGTAGTTGAAGTGAATTTATTTATATAGAAATTGAAACTCAAGTAAGTATTATCTACATTCATGTTTCCTTCTGTTTAATAGATGAATGGACTTTTGTATTATCAGAAGTATTGCATATCTGAGTTGTTAACATTTTTTTAAATCTTCATAGAATTTTAGTGTTGAATCAAACCGAATGGAAACACATTTGCTATATTGATTTCTTTGATTCGAGTTGAATCAGATAGGTTTAGGGAGATTTGAAACCTTGAACTTCTGCAGAGTTTAAGGTTTACACAGAAATAGAAATGCTATTTGTGTTTTCCAATTAAAAATATGTCAACTTGATTGATAATCATTTTAGAATCAATAAATACATTGTGAAATCTACCTCTCCGACTGGCCACGATTTCGAGTTTCTTATTACTTTTAATGGTTTTAGAATTGATTTCCTAACGCCTCCACAACCAATTATACCTACTGTCATTCAACAATGGGTCCACAAGAGCGTCGTATATTTGAAAGGTTTTCACGACCTTTCGAATGCTTATATCTGCAATCGTCTTCAAGTGAATACTGACAAGCTTAGATGCTACTCATTTATTTATATGTCTGTCGATGCAATGGTGCCTGTAATTCCGCCATGTGCAGTAGTGCGTGTGATTTCACGCAGTGTGATGGTGCGTGAAGTTTCGCGCCTCTGCAGTCCGCCAGAAAGAGCAATTAGTAGTTTCCATACGTTCTTGATCTCAACGTTTGGTTGACTAAAGGCGTTATTGGCTTCGATGTAGGTGACCTTTTTGAACTTTCGTTTAAACCAATTCTCCTCTCTTGCGTCATCCCATAGAATTCGATGGTAGTCAGTCCAGACGTGGTCTGCAATTCTCGATTTTGACGTTTCTCCGCGCTGGGATACCCCAAGAAACTCCTAGGAGAAGTATTGAAACAACTCCAGAGACCGAATACATCTGAAGAGCAACAACAATGCACAGTGATCTGCCTTCCGTACATCAGAGGTGTCTCCGAAAAGATCAAAAGGATCGGAAACAAGTTCAACATCAAGAGCTGCTTCCAATCCGGCAGTACTTTACGGAGTTTCCTAACTAATACCGAACCTGACAATAGAAATGAAATCAGTAAGTATTGTATTTATGAAGTTCCATGTGAATGCGGAGATCCCTACATTTGAGTGACAAAAAGGCCGTTATCGGTGAGATTGGATAAACACAAGAAATGGACTCAACGACTGAGCACCATCAAATTCTATGGGACGACGCAAGTGTTCTACATAGAAGAGGAGCATTGGTTCAAACGAAAGTTCAAAGAGGCCATCTACATCGAAGCCAATAACGCCTTTAGTCGACCAAGCGTTGAAATCAAGAACGTATGGAAACCACTAATTGCTCTTTCTAGAGCAGAGACCACACCGCGCAAAATCACACGCACCACTACACATGGCGAAATTACACGCACCATTGCACCGACAGATATATAAATAAATAAGTAGCACCAAAGCTTGTCAGTATTCACCTGAAGACGATTGCAGATACAAGCATTCGAAACATTTCAAATCCATTAAGACGATCGACGTCCGAAACGAGAGTAATCAAGTTACCACATCGTCGCCCTTACGAGAGTAATCAAGTTACCACATCGTCAACCTTCAAACAAACGGTAGTATATTGTTCTCGGTTTATCTAGAGTTAGAATTTGGTGACATTAATAAAATCAATGCAGTATTGATCTAATTTTATTTTTCAGTTTTTCCATGTGAACATCCCATCTCAAAAATCAATCCAAGTGAATTCCAAAATAATTTGTACCTATAGTCATTTTCTGTTATGCATTCGAAATCTCAATTTTATGCGGAGAAAATATCTTTTCGGAGCGGGAAAGCGTGAGATGTGCGCCAACGTGGGCGTGTCTCCTAACAATGCTGCAGACACGTCGGTCGATATCCCAGATTAGCAGAACGGCAGAGGACGGGAAAGCATCGTTATGGTAGCCATGGAGATGGCTGGGCCTCTGCTGGCTGGCGAAAGCCCCAGTGCTCGCTCACCAAGGGTCACTGGGACATCAATTATGCATAGCTCCGGCGTTGAAACGCGTCCCCCAGTGGTTATGTGTAGGCCAGGGGACGAATTTTGCCTCACGCCCATTTTCTGCGCTTCTAAGAGTGTAATCGCCTCAATTCATATTTTCAAACAACATAAACCAAATTTATTGGTTTGAAAATATATACAGAGTATTCATAAAATCCTATGTGAAGTGGATGAATGTTTTTTTTTCTGCATATGATTCTTTCCCGCCTTTACCTTGCTGAATATTGAACTGCAACTGTGTGGAGTTGTGAAAGTCCTAAAACCCTAGAGTGGAAATGAGTATTTTCGTTCGGAGTGTTAATGAAATTGTTAATCCTGACTAAATTGAAAACTAATATGAGTAAATGAATGAAACAGGAGTGAACTTTCCACTGGATCATGTTCCCATTTCCCGTTTTCCATCATTCCCAGATAGCGGGAATAATAAATAATTTCACATTTAACACACTAAGAAACAATTTGAGTTTTTTACAGTCCTCGAAGAATCTTCAAATCTAAATCACTAATAGCCACGATACATGAATTCTGATGAGACGATATGCATAAATCATTAATAGTGAGTTTATACAGCATGTAAAATAAAATAAGAAATAAAATAAAGTAAAAAGAGAAATAATAATGTATAATAGAGAAATTCATGTATGAAGTAACAAGCTGCCAATAGAAATTTGGAATTGCATGTTGTACCTCAAACTTCAATGATGTATGCTTGAAAAAATGGTCCGTTATTGTTTATTGAGTAAAAAATAAGCCACTGTTGACAAAACAATAATAATATTATAACATATTCATCATCCAAAGGCATTATTGTCCAAAGACGAAATTTGTTCAAATGGCACTGAACACTTTCGGTAATGAAAACAAAAACATATACTAGGACTGAATAGCTATTATATCATGTCATCTATCAACAACTCTCGTTGTCCATGTACATGCATCTAAAAACTAATCGAAGTAAAATAAAATAAAAGATAAAACATAACCATCTTTTATTTAACTTCTTTTTTATATTGCTTCTTATTTTATATCTGTATAAACTTTTTATGGATGTTGTGTAGTTTTAACTTCTTAAGTTACTGTATTTTATTTCTTATTTTATTTTACGTGCTGTATAAACTCACTTCAAGCTGCCATAAGTCTACGAGTGCACACTCCTAAGAGGATTCTCAAGCCTGCTTTTAAATGTTATTATAAAACCGTTCTGTTATTTTCCGAGACTACTACCAATATAATAATAATAATAATTGTCTTTATTGTTCCCAAATTTTTGTAATACAAGTAGAATATCGCTAATATTGCCAGCTACCAGGAACAAAAGCGAAGTTCATCTTCAATAGTGAAGGGATTCCACTACGAAGTTGCTCTTCCACTTAACCTCTAAAAATTCTATGTCAATGTGTCTATAATAATTTCCCTACTTATATTTTATTTTCACGAATTATTTATCTCTACTTTTCATAAATCTACATGAGTTAGGCAAACTGGTTAGGTTACTAAGTTAGACGAGTATTCACATTTGATAAGTGATATAAGGTTCTTTTAAATGTCATCCTGAACATGGGATAATTGGAGTTCTTGATTGCCAGAGGAATAGGGTTGTGTATTTTGAAGATTTGGTATGTAAACGAACGTCTGAAAATTTCTTTTCTGAAGCGGGGAGGTGAAAGCAGACTTACGTGTCTCAAATTTAGATTGTGTACGTCTGTTCTGAAGGATATTTTTTTGTATAAATAGATGAGAGTTTTTTCGTAGATAATTTTATGAAAAAGAGTAGCTGCATGGTGTATCCTCCTATGTTCCATGTACAACCACCGGACTTCCTTCAGTTTGTGTGATATTCTTTGGCGGCATCTTATGCCCTATATTAGTCTCAAGCACGCATTTCTTACCTTCTGTATCTTCTTTTTGAAGGAACTTGTTAAATTGGGCCCATATACAGAATCTGCATAATTGAATTTTGACAACACTAGGCTGTCACATAACGATGTTTTGATGTGCGCTGGTAGCAAGTGCCTGTTACCATAAATTATTTTTAGTGAGCCATAAGCTTGTTGGATTAGTTTATTGACGTATTTATGAAATCTTGAATCAGCGTCAATCACCACACCCAGATATTCAGCCTCTTCGACGACCGTTAAATTTTCACCATCAATTTGAAAATTAACAGTATCGGTAATTTTTTTTTATAAAATTCAGCGAGCCAAATAGTATAACTTCGGACTTGGTAGAGTTGATGATTAGACAATGTTCCGACGCTGATTTCACAAAGGCAGCTATATCTCTGTTAATCAGCTCACAAGAGTCATCAACCAATTGTGCAGAAAAATTATAATATATTTGGGTGTCATCCGCATAGAGATGGGCATGACAGCTTTGTAGAGAGCTTAGAAGATTTGAGGTGTATATAGAAAACAGCAGTGGACCCAAAGTGGATTAGGTAATATACTTATGCCACGCAGATCTCGATACTCACTGGGATTTTGCTTTTTAGGTAAGACTATCACATCTGCTTCTTTCCAACGAATGGGGAAAACATTGATTGCTGAGCAGAAGTTCCGTATATGAGTAATATACGGTATGATATGTGGGCAACATAATTTAATAAGTTTGAGATTGATTTCGTCGCATCCCTTGGCATGTGTCTTAATCTGACTTATAGTAGATTGCACAAACATATCGTTAACTTCTCTGATAAAGAAGTTTGTCGGAACACGTTGGTTATGTTTGTAGAAATCAAGGAGGCGGACTGGAGGTTCACTACTGGGGATTGAGTTTACTAAGAAATCGTTTATTTCACTGGGATTATTTAGATTTTCAGGAATAGTATGGATTTCATTTTCAATAACTTTATTATTTCTCAAAGTTGAGCACATTTCTTCAGAAGTGCAGGTATTGAATTGATGAAGAAAATATGCACTCTTTTCTTTTCTTATTGCTTGATTAGTGTAGTTTCTCAGGTCTTTATACAACTGGAACTGACTATCTGATTTTGTACGCCTGTATTTTCTCAACGCTTTGTCTCTTTCTTTAATAATTTGTTCAACTGCGTATGTTAACCAGGAGGGAGCCTTTTTCTTGGTAACTCTAGATGTGACAAAAGGTGCGTGTCTATCAAAGATACTAGTGAGAGAATTGACCATGTGATGCACTTTCTCATCTACATTCTCTTGATCAAATATACGAAACACCGATATGCTAGATAGATAGTTATATTCCAAACTAACCTAAGTGATTGATAAATAAATTCAACTGTTATATCACTGAGATGCGATAAAGAGAATAAATAAAAACGAATACGTGGGGGCAGCTCAACTGCCCATGGTGCTGTAAAGCTTAATATTACATGTTGCTATTGTGCAGTAATCAGATAAAGAACAAAAAACAATAATAATAATAATAGTGTCAAGTATCAGAATCACATCATTTAAAGTTTTTCAATGCTTCCAAGTTTTTTATTTTTGTGATGATATCACCTGTATTGAGTTTTATAAAAATGATTCCGAACTTTGTCAATACTTTTCCGTTTTTCCCAATTTTCTCAGTAGTAGCCTTGAAGAGCCCAAGCTGTTCGTGGGTAAGATCTTCTCTTACGACGATTCCCATTTTTTTCAAGAAGCTTTTTTTTCTATATATTTAACTTTTTTGTAGATTATTGCATAGTTTTACCTTTATCGGTCTTATCTTGGACGAGTCATGAGTGTTGACTCTGTAACAGCTTTCGATACCGGTTTTGTTCATGTTAAAGTTCATAGTTTTGTTTATTCTTTAAAATTCTATTAGGCATTTGAATGTCCTCTTCTTTCTGATAAGTTGGGTTAGGAAAAATATTTTTCAGAAATTACCAGAGCCAGATTATCTTTTTGCTAAAAATTATAATTAGTTTTAGGTTATGAAAATGTTAACGATTATTTTTTTAATCGAAGAAACAATGATGCAGTCATGAAGAAGAAATATAATAGATAATATAAGTAGCAATAGATTAACAATATGAACTAAAATCTCCTGCAAATAAAATCAATTGGTAACGTAGCATCTTTCACTTCGACAATTTCCGAATGCAATAAACATTTAACTCGACATTTGAAAAATGTAGAATGTTGGACTGATTGTGTGGTAAATGTACACATTGCAGGTTGCCTGAGATAGATATTCAATTTCAAAGTGAAGAAAAACTAACCTTGCTACTCTGCTTTGAGACACTTATCATAATTATCACAGTCACTCGTAAGAAACAAACGACACAAACATTAACAAAAAGAAAAACATCCGCAATTGAATATTTTTATATCGCGACCATGTATGTAGTGATTCAAACAACATGAACTGAACACAGAACACTTCTCAAACAAGATTCTCGAATGTACGGTTTACAAAGCTGTTTACGGACGAAAGTTTGTTAGATTGTTTTCTGATTGGCTGGTGAATAAAATATGAAAACAGTACGCGATGTGCAGGAGAATCAATTTGAACATTATTATGCATATTTCAGCCACAAATCGTAAAAAACCAATATCCAACCCTCAAAACATATATTTAGATACCCCCACCCCCTTCCGGAACTATTACTGAGTCGTCTTGATTTTTCTTAATTCACCTATAATTTACCCTGAATTTTCCGACCACCCATACATACTGCTAAGAATTTCCCATGAATTCGGGTATTCAAAGTCGGTTTGGCCCTGGTCTATAATAACTAGCTTTCATTAGCGACTTCTAGTGGTCTCATTTATCTTTTGTACAAAGAGTTAACACGTGATGTTTTGTATGTGTATTGATTGATCTTATTTTATTTATTTATTATTATATTCATATTTATTTATGTTATTATTGGAAAAGACAAAAAGATCAGATTAATAGATCTATTTAACAAATCTGATCAACGAAATCTGATCATCAAAATCTGATATACAACCTCTGATCAACGACCTGGCATATCTATAGCATCAAACAACAAATCTTTGCAAAACATGTCTGATGAACCTACTTTAATATTTAATTATTTTTGGTTCGAAGTTTTCCAATACACAAATTTCTGAATTCTTTTTGAAATTAGGAAGTTATATTCACCTCTTAACAAAGCTGTCCTCCTCTTTGTATAGGGATGGTATAGTTAATTAGCTATCACCACCCACGAGTTCTTTCAGTGAAGCCAGGAACATAAATGGATGAATTCCAACTTCTTTCCTGTCCAAATAAAATATCAAACTTCACCTTTAAATTATTTCTTTCATAACTTCCCGTTAATATTTAGCTGTGTTTCGAAAACCGATCCACACAACTTTTCCTAATCATAGAACATTACATTTCACTATTCTGTAGTGTGGTTAGATCAGACAAAAAGTGCCTGTTCTGTTTTCTCATTCATGGTTACATCGCACCAAAGTTGGTTTGTTTTGGAGTATTTTCGTCAGACAGTTTTATTATTCAAAATGTGCCCAAATATCAACATATAATCAAATAATATTTTGAGGGGGAAAATCATAGCATCCGTTGAGCAGTGGAAATAAAACAGTAATTTATGGCATTGTCATAACCTGTAACCTCACCAATAAGATGTTTATTTGCTGCTAGAACTTGATATTGCTGTGCACAGAGTACTGAAATGGACGTTTTGAGAAAAGTAAGCGTTACACAGTGCCTCAAAGCAGAGTATGAAGTTAACTAGTTCTGACTTTATCACCAGTTTGGATATAACAAGGTTAGTTCTTTTCTTCACTTTGAAACTGAATATCTATCTCAGGCAGCCTGCAATGTGTACATTTACCACACAATCAGTTCAACATTATATCTTATTCAAATGTCGAGTTAAATGTTTATTGTATTTGGCAATTGCGGAAGTATTCCTCTGAGCAGGTCACCTGAAATTAGGCGGGAGATGCTACCCAGAATTTTGTCGAATTTTACAAAGAACAAACACATGTTTTCATTTTTTTTTTAGATTTTTAACCACTGTAATTTGTTATAAAATGGCATTATACACTCGTCATTACGGGTGTGCAATAGGTTAGATTACACCCTGTATAATTACATGTCCTAGCTGACTTACGATCAACGCCCAGACCAAACCGCTGTACCTAAAGAGCTGATATTTTGACAACGTATTCCTATGATGACATAGGTAAAAAGTTTATTTGATACTCCATCCCTAAAGAGGTGAAAAGAGGGGTGAAAGTGAAAGTACCGTTATTAGTTTTGAAATTAGATTAATGGAAATTGATATTTGGGCTTTTATTTTCAGGGTTTTTGAAAATTGAACTCTACAGGGGTTAAATGGACATTGAAAGTTTGAATGATTGTTCAGTTAGTTTTAAAGTTAGGTTCACAAACATTGGTAATTGAAGTTTTTGTTACAAATAAAGAAATATGTGTCTCAGTGTTTTTAGAAAGGGGGAGTGGAAATTTGTATGGGGGTTTCGTTAGTTTTCAAGTTATAATAATGAAAATTGGTGTTTTGGCTCTCTGTTACAAATAAATGAATCATGTTGGACCTCATTTGAGAATTCCGTCGCTACAGGGGTGAAATGGGGTTAGTGAATTTGTAATAGTCGTCACAAAGTTTTACTTTCGCTGTCAAATCAATTATGCCCCCCAAACAAGATAACGGAATAGTGGGATAACGAAAGAACGGGATAACGGAAAACGGAATAAAGGGACCATGGGATCACGTCAACGAGCTCCGTTTGCAAAAAATGGAAATCCAAAGTTTTAAATGGATTTGAGTGTATTACATGTGAAAGCTTTTATCACAATGGTTTTGCAAAACTTCGTGGACTAAAAATGGTGAAAGACGAAGTGGTGAACTGTTGTGGAAAATAAGAAATATCTGATAGTGATGCTTTATGCTTGGACGCCATCGAGGGTATAGCCGCTGACAGCAAGACGATTACATACTGAAACAGAAAGATGCGGTTATTAACGAGCTGCGAGATAAAATTAGAATCATGAATAATCAAATAGATTCCATGAATAAGATGGGCGATATAAATTGTGAACATTCCAAGGTAAATGATAAAAACGGTGCTCCCACACAAAAACCTGTAACAGCAAAAACTGTCAATAAAAATATACCCAACACAGAACCCTTACCTATATTCACAAAAACGAGATTAATCACAGGAGAGCACAAATATTGTTAGTAAACAACGGACAACATTCAACAACTTTGTATCAAAAACTGAAGTTTCTGCTGCAGTCATGCAATCAGAGCATCAAATGAAACTTGACACTTACATTCACTTGGTAAGTGATGATAATGTCCAAAATGCTGCCGGATCAAACCAAGGGGAGTGGACGGAAGTAACTGGAAAAAAACACAAAATGAAGAAATCTTCAGATTGGTATTAACAAAGAAGAAACTGTGAGAGGGGTTCCAAAACATACGTCACTACATGTCTACAGGATCGATCCAAAGACAACTGCAGAAGAAATGAAGACGTTATTGACGCCTCATTTTGCTTAAATCGAGGGTGAGAGTCTTAATTCCAAATTTCCTGATTGATATGCGTCATTCAAAGTCACTATTGATGACAGAAATTTTGAAAAGGCTATGTATCCACAAATTTGGCCATTTGGTGCATGTATATCACTTTTTTTAGTGAAAGGCAAGATAGACAAACCAAAAATTTAGTATTTAATCCTAATATATTTCTCTTGAATGTTAACACAATCAGTTTTGAAAAAATTAATCACATAATGGCTGATATAGAGAGTTACAAAGACTTAATATTTTATTTGCTTATTAGAAATAAGTCTCAGATATGAAGCATTAGAAAGAATAGACATTGAAGGTTTTGATTTGATGATTTCATTTTATCGATCAAATTATCAATTCATTTTGTCGATCAAATAAGCGTTGTGGTGTTGGAATATGGGCAAGGCGAGATATTCAGGCTAAACGTATTGACATTCCAGAATATTGTGAGGAACAACATTTTGAAATATGTGCTATATCTTTCAGAACAAATGACCGTCAAAATATAATTTTAAATTGCTATAGGTCACCATGTGGGGAAGAAAGAATATTCTATGATAAAATTGATGAATGTTCAGTTGGTTTGTTGAATAAATCACAGATGAGAACCAGTTTTCTTATACTTTATTAATATATGAAATACCAAACACAGTAGAACTGAGGATTAATTTTTTGAAGCACGTGCTCATGCTTGGTTATATACGTATATACGACCACATTCTGTCAATTGTCACACTAAAAATAATGGTACAATGTTACCAACTCCAGAGAGTGGCTAAGTAACCGTGAGGAAGGAAGACTAAAATAATTGTATTGCTTATTTCTTAACAAAAATATCCACAGTATTGGAAAACATTTACAAGCCAAACATGAACTTGATTATTTGTGGTGATTTTAATTTCGATAGGTTCAAAAACGATCATTTTGTTTCTCTTTGCACCTTATTATTAGAATTCAATCTAGCTCCTCCGGTGGAATGGCCCACTCGAGTTTCTGAGATATCCTGTACATCGATTGATCTGGATAATGATATATCTGATCACAGAACGATATTATTGGAATTGAATGAGTGTAAAACAGACAGAAAATATGAAAATAATAAAAGTCTGAGAAGAAATTTCAGTAGAGAGAATATAAATAATTTTAGAGAATGTTTGATAGCTGAAGACTGAACAGATGTTTATGAAATACGGAGTTTCCAGGACGCTTTCACATACTTCAATTATATCTTTTTATTCAATTTTAATGTCAATTTTCTAAAAAAATTATCACAATGAGAGAAACAGAAATAAAAGATGGGTTGACAAGGATGTGATTTATTTTTATTGCAAAAATGTCATCCAATATTGGATCCAGTATATAAAGAGGCAAATAAGAATTATAATGCCTTATTGATAAAAAACGAATAACATATTTCCAGGAACGCATCGAAAAAGCAGAAAACAATACACGTGCCTTGTGGCAGGTTACCAATAAACTTACGAAAAAAACGAATTGAAATAAAAATATCGTCCTTACTATCAATGGTCGCACAATGGACGATCCTAATATTATAGCCAGAGAGTTCAACAATTTTTCTACTAGACTGGTAGATAAGATAACAAATAATGAGTTTATTATACCTAAAAATCAGCTCAACAGTAAAACTATGTTCCTTTATCCGTTTACAGGAAACGAACTATATCCACTACTGAATAATAAATTGAAAAAAAAGTCATTAGGTCTGGATGATGTTCCAGCATTCTTATTGAAGTGTGTTATTGACACAATTATATAACCATTGACCCATTTGATTAACATGTCTTTTGAGTGTGGCGCCTTTCCGAATATTCTGAAAACAGGAAAAGTGGTTCTTCTTTTCAAAAAGAAAGATTCTACTCTGTTAGAAAATTAGCGGCCGATAACAATACCTTATGGCTTTTCAAAAAAATTCGAATATGCTTTTCTCAATAGGTTATTACCATTCTTAGATAGATATGAAATACTTTGTGAGAAACAACATGGTTTCGCTCGAGAATGTCAACTACTACCGCAATGTCTTCATTCTATCATAAAATTATGTATATGATTGACAGAGGCCAATGCCCTGCTGCAATATTTTGCGATTTAAGTAAGGCATCCAGCTGCTTAACCATGACAAACTCTTATCAATATTGAAAACATATGGTTTGCGAGGTTCACCACTTGAATGGATCTCATCATTTCTAGAGGAGCGGAAACAAATAGTCTGCATACAATTTCAACGTTGTGGAAAAAATAGTAGTATCCAATCTGATTAGAGGCGTCCCACAGGGCTCAATATTAGGGCCTATACTGTTTATTCCGTATGTGAATCATTTAGATCACTTTATTGACAAACAGCATTATACTGCATACGCAGATGACTTCTCACTAATAATATCCGTTGCAGATACTAAAATATTAGAAGAAAAATGTAATGATACCATTAATAAAGTTGCAAGATTCTTAATTGGCGTGACCTATTTTTCAATGTTGAAAAAACACAAATTATAAGGATTTACAATCGTCAAACTGTAGAAAATATGCAGATTATGATAGAAAATAAATTACTCATTAATTCTCATGAACCGGTAAAAATTTTAGGAGTTTATCTAGATGAATTCCTAAACTGGAAACCTCAATGTGAACAATTAATTTCAAAATTGAGCTCCCTGAAATATATGTTCTCTAACCTTCGCCCTGTTTTGGATATGCATCATCTCCAGAATTTGTATTATGCACAAATCGAATCCTGGCAAAAATATGGTATTTGTTTTTGAGTCAATTTGGGAATCCGCGGATGGGTTCATGCAAAAATATTTGTTTTGTGTTGGGGTGGAGAATGTTGAGGACGAAATGAATATTTTATACCCTGTATGTATTTTTTAAATGAATGATCAATCAATGTCAAGTTTCTTATGAATTGTGAAAAGTGTTTGAATAAAAAGTATAAATACAGTCCAAATAACTATAATTATCCAATTATAGCAATTACACCTCGGCTATGTTCAAAGAGAGACAAAATCAGTTTGGTTGTTCCAGAATGGCGGCTGTAGGAAGATTAAAAAATAATTAATATACATTATCGATTGGTTTCTTCTTGAGCTAAACAAAAAGTTTTTTTCTAAGCTGTGTACTATTTATAGAAAACAGCTGTAAATTACTGTTGATGTTTATTATAGAATAGCTAATCTGTGATGAACGAGCAAGCCATATATTTCAGATCAGTACATTTGTTAGCGATAGTTTATGAAATCTACCTGTTCCAGTTGGAAGCGCACCTTTTTTTGTTCTATTCATATTGATAATAGTGTTTCATTACCGTTATTCAATCATTCAAGGATTATAATTTCATTTAGCAACCCATTTGTTTAATTTGTGACATAACATCCAATTAACTTTGCAAGTAGACGGAAATGTAGTTTAAGACATTGCGTATATGAAAGGAATAAAAGGAACGAGGGTTCTCATTATTTTTTCAATTATTGATTCATTAAAAACTGAATTACACATTTTTTTAGTCAATAACCCCCATTGAAATGGTAGAAAGAGATATAAATAGGTTTTTTCTGATATTGATGGAGAAATATCTTTATCCATTATCATTCAGCTTAGGTTCAATATTGCAGTAGTACTAGAGAAAAAAAAAATTTTTAAACAGAAAGTTTGTCGCAACTTGGCCTCAATTTAATATACGTCCATAAAATCAAAATTAGGATCAGAATGGCCATTATTTCATTAATTGCAAGTGACCAATCATTCCATCTTCTTGCGACTTTTTGCCGCCAAGCATTCCCTATTATATATTAATAAAAATAAAACCTGCAGTGAGCGTGACTGGGGCTGAGCCCGCAAGTCACATTTCCCTGTTTTCCCACCATCCGTCTCTCGGATTTTCAGGAAACCACCTCGTTTACGAAGACGATAATGTGTATGTGTCTGCCAGTGTGTTTGTCCGCTAATTAGGCAGAGTGTCCACTGGTTTTTAGTAGCAGGGGCTCCAACTGCATTGTCGCACGAGAGGTTATTAATCATTTTGTTTTTGTTTGATGTGTCCGTGGGTTCATTTGTATGGGGTACTTGTTTCACGATCTGTAATCCAATATTTACAGTGCTTGTTATTTGTTATTTATGTGTTCGGATGATTAAAACCGAATTTCATTCAAGCAACACGTGCCTATGCGCAATTTATCTTGGTCGATTTGACTGAATTTTTCGTAATATCCAGATTATATGAATCCGTTTAAATGTTACGACTGCGCCATCTCGATTAAAAGGTAGTGCTCCAAGAGGGCTGCCCAAGTTTATACTTCTGAGTATTATAAAGTCCATTTCTTACTCATTATTTCAATTAATACATTGTTCTAGTATTCGGGAATTCAAACCATACATGTGTGCTTTTTTAATCCTATTTACATTTGAGACAGATATATACAGGTCGTTCGTAAGTTAGAATCATCTAGTCGAGTTCGAATCAACTTACATACCTAAGGATGACATAAAAACTATTGAACAAAACAATAAACCGACAAAAAAAGAAACTGAAAGGCGAAAAATAAAATAGATATTTTTAGCTTAACTAATTAACCTCCTAAACTAATGTAAGTAACTAATTTTGAGTCTGCGCCAAACAAACGAGAAAATTAATTACGTAAAGCGTAAATTGACGGCCGAGGTATGCTTATTAAGACTAAAAAGGATTATTTTATTTTTTGCCTTTCTGTTAATTTTTTCGTCGTTTTGTTTTTTTTAAAGTTTTTAGTTTTTGATTTTTTGTGGCTAAAATCTACTAATTACTACCTACTTGATTAACTCCAGGTCTCCATTATGTTGTAGTGTCATCAGAACTACATATGTGTGCCCAGTTTCAACAGAATCGGTTCAGAGGTGTAAAATCAATAAGTCATCCCCTATTTTTCTACCATTAGGGGTGGATTTGGACTAATTTCGAGGTATGGGTACCCTATTCAATAAAAAAATAATCATCTGAATCGTATAACCCAGTACAATGTTATGCGTGGTAAAATCGATTAATAGGTGAAAATTCAGTGGGTGGACAATCAATCCCCTATTGTGCTACCCTTAGGGGTGGATTTCGAATTTAAATGGGACCAACTTCGAGGTATCCAATCATCAAAGAATCATCAAAATCGAACTACTCTATAAAAAGTTATGAGTGGTCAAACATAAAAAAGTGATTTTGCCAAGGTAGTGATGCCACCAAGACAAGAGATTCTTTTCTCGTCTTGACTTGTCTTGTTCGAAACAAGGGGGGTTTTCTCTCGAAAAATTAAGTCAGAACGAGTCAGGACAATGGGTTTGTTGACTCCAGACCAGACAAGAGGGCTTCTCTCGACAAGATAATACACGATAATTGGAAAGAATGATATCACATGTCGTTTATCTGGATATGATTAGTTTCTAAAATCTTTAAAAAAAACGAGAAAATCGATTTAATTGGCAATTGCAGAACATACATCTAGTCTATCCCGATAAGTGACTCCATGCACCAAAATAATAATTATTGTTAATCGACCCCTGCTGAAAATCACAAATTGTCGACGAAGATAGGTGAAAGGTAAATTGGATCTTGATGGTCATTTGATAGCGATGAGTTCCCTTCCACCTCATAACTCTCCTAAACACACCAACATTAAATTCTAGAAGGCAATGTTTCGATCGCAGTTGCGAACCTACGTCTTCGGTAGCCCAGTTGGGAGAGCACTTGACTGGTAATCATGAGGTCGTGGGTTCGATCCCTGCCCGATGATATCTTTTTCCAGAATTTAAAAATTCTTGTCTGCACGCCGCCAACTCTCTTTTACATTATAAATCACAGACACAAATTTCTTCTGTATGTATGTATATACGATGTCCATGATTTTCCCGATTACCATCCAACTTTTTGCATAGTCCCAGAGAAATAGCCTATCATGTTTTTATATGAATGGAGTCAATCAGAAGTATGTACGTCCGTGATTATTATTTAACCAATTCGAATGCAACTTTCTGATTTGTAATTCTATGTACCAAGAATATATTTTATAATAGACATGATATATATACGAGGTGAGGTAGAAGTAGTATTGTGCGAGATTTTACATTCAACCAATGTGAATTCAATTTTCGTATAATGATGCAACCGACCCAAAGAAGGTTCTTAGTTTTCATTTTATTAGGGGCGGGTCAGAAGTATGCGGCGACTGTTATTAATTGAATTCGTAAAGAGGAGGTTCTGTATTCGACATGTAGGTATGTGTGTATGTCCACGATTTTTCCGAACCGTATCTCACCGCTTGAATGAAATTATTTACGTAGTCCATCCTACAGACCAAAAAGAATAAAGTACAAATGATATGATAGAGCACTGATAGCTTACCAGTGAATTGTTATCGTTCTAAATTTCAATTACACAAATCAACTGTTTTTTTGGAAATATTTTACAAAATGTCCCCGCGCCAACGATCAAAATAATAAATCTGACTATTTTTACGTGCCCCCAACAAATTAAAATAACGAATAAAACGTTCCTATACAGTTCTTACCATCTGAAACCTAAATATTTTTAGTTTTATAACGACGTTAATATAACGACAAAAACACAAAATCGAACTAATATGATTAATAGATAAAAAATGCTACTTGAAAAAAATGTTTTAAATTAATATCATGAATATTGCCTTCAAGTATATTTGAGTAATTCATCTATCCTAAGTTACTTGATCAGAGGGAGAATGCGAAGTAAACTTCATGAGAATCGACACCTTCCCATCGTAATGTAATATTTGTGGTGAGGAAACATTCTGTGTTGAAAACTTGAAATGCACAAACATGTTTTTTTCCTGGACCATCAATGAACTGATATAGAACTGCTTATTTTTAATTTTCAACAAATATATCAAAATAAATATTTTTTATTGAATACCTACATATGCTGCGAAGGCCAATGGTGTGCTAGATTTCTCACTGGAACAAGACTCGGGGGAAATCTATACAGTGATGAACAATTCTGAAAGGTTTTTGGGAATGGAGAGACATTAGCGTCGTTTACACGTACGCTTTTTCAAGCAGTTTTGGCGCGTAGACTCCAAAAGCGCAATTTAAATCTCTCCGTGTAAATACTTGAAATTATCTGCTGCTTCACGCACTGGTTTATAGTTATCTCCACATATTGTAACTATTTTTGCTGTACATAAATGATCTAAATGATACTTTAAACACTGGTTTCATTAATCTATATGCAGACGATACTTTGTTATCAGTGTCTGGAACAAATCATATGGAGATGGTAAATGTTATGATTAACCAAGTACAAATTTTATACAACTGGATCAAGTTTGAAAAATCAAATTTAAATTCTACCAAAAAAAATGTATGATCATCGGCAGTAGGTATAATTGAAAATTATTCAATAACAAAAATCTTATAAATAAAAATGGGTCAGAAATTGTAGAAACAGTTAACAGCATTAAATATTAGGAGGACAGTTTGATCCATTTTTGTGCTTAAGTCAGCATGTAGACTATATGTGCAAGAAAATAGGAAAAAAACTGGTTATTTTCATAGGTTATTATCAAAACTCTCTAACTAGTCAAAGCAAATTGTGTATAACTCTAATATTTACCCGCAATTTACATATTGTATATTCCTGTTAATTTCATGAAGAGGATATAAATAGATTACAAATATTGCAAAATAAAGTAATGCGCATTATATTAGGCTGTAACCGATATACACGTATTGATTATGTTAAAAAAAAGTTACAATATTAGATGTAATGCAAACTATTTTGTGGATAGATGCCATACTGACACACTTCATAATTCTTTATTTGTTGAAGGAGTAAAGACTTATAATAATTAATTATTGTAAAAACAGCACCAAATGTTCAGATTTTCAATAGAGATTAGAAAATATTTATTTGCAAATAAAATAATATTTAATATTACTTCATAGTTCTAACTGTTTATTAGGTAATTAATTTTTGTTTTGTATTAGCAGTTTTTTGATAAATATATCATTTATTTATTTAATTTTTTTATTTACTTATTCAAGAATGGAGACTTTCTGAAGTCGAAAATTATGGGCTGTCCCTTTGCTATGCTTTCTGTCGAAATTCTTGAACAAGTGGTCACAATCACGAAAAATAATTCATCTGAAACTGCAACGTAGCACTTACCCAATCATATTTATAAAGAGATTGGCATAAATTCATTTGGAATACCTTTATTTTTATTTTTATCTAAAACATCCAACACAGTTTTTCCTGAATTTCTAACAGCAAAATTATCTCAGCTTAGTATTCCAAACAACTTGTTGACACGGATGAAATTTTATATCGAAGGGCGCACCATAATTGTCAAATGCGATAATTTTAGATCAAGTTTCAATAATATTATGCTTGGAGTTCTACAGGGGTCAATGCTGGGACCATTGCTTTTTTATTGTAAGGAAATGACTTGTCATATTATCTGGAAGATTGCCACATTACTATGTTCGAAGATGACACCACTATCACACCACGCTTGCGGCCGAGGCAGGATACTCTTGAGCAGGATACTCTTGAGGTCTCTAAAAAGTTTCGCGGCCATGGCACATACACTATTTTTCGTGCAATCGTCAAAATTATCAAACTAGATAATTGCAAATATATATGTTATTGCTTTAAAATCAACAGCAGGTCAATTTAATTAACAAAGTCACAGCGTTGCTATGGAAATGATATGTTAGAATATATAGAAAATATTTTGACAGTTCTTGACAAAACGCAAATATGACCGATACTGATAGTGATATTTTAGTCTCTTGCACTTCTCAAGAGCTAAAAACTATTGTAAACTTGGCGCTTTTCGTTTTAATACCTGAAAAATCTAAACGGCAGTACGAAAAATGTTGCAGCGAGTTTGAGATTGGTGTGACAAACAGAATGTGGTATTTAAGAAATGTCAAATTTGGAAGTGACGTTTGGTTTGGCGGCCGTTGCTATGGGTAACGGCCGCGAAATTAAATTTCGCGGACTGTGTTGAGAATGCGAAATACTCACTTCGCCTGCGATTGCACGAAACATATATTATTTACCGCCTCGAGTAAATCAAGATCACAATCATAATGGACCCCAAATAATACTAATATAGATCGCATCAAATATTGATTGTTATAAGAAGAGAGAGAAGTAAGATTGGATATTAGCAAGTTCTTAGCCTTAACAGCGATATTAGAGCAAACAAAAGACATTCACTCCACTAAGTGATTTTCACTAAACTGGGTTTACAAGAACACGACAGTGTTTCGCTATACAATAGCTTCTTCAGGTGGAGATAATACTAACTCAACAATCACGATGTATCATGTTAAACAATCAAGGCAGATAGTAGTAGTAGTAGGTATATACATGTAATTAAGAATCCAATGGGTAATTAATTGGACGGAGAATTATATCGGGGATTATATATATATATATATATATATATATATATATATATATGTTTGAACTTTAGTGAGACAAATTCAACAAAGCAGAATCATTTAAGTTGATCGTTAAGCAAATATTGCCACTTTTTGCATTTATTAATTTCTAAACTTTCTAGAAGTTTAAAACCTTTCTTTTCTATATGTTACTTTTCGAAATCGTTAACAAAACAATGTATTACATTCAAGAGATGAGCAGCTTAAAATTAATTTGTTTTTCCATTGTCGAAACACCTCCTTCCTATGCCCTGATAATAGTTTTTGAAATATTCTGCCTATTTGGTCTATGTACAAACTTGCACAAGAGCCCCAAGTTAATTTATATACTCCAGATTTTCTCAGTTTTATCATTATTGTTCATGATGAATTTACCTAAATTATTATCTATTTTGTATGCAATATTAATGTTCTTTTTACGTAAGAAAGTATATTTTTTTTCGGTAGGGTAGCCTATATATGTAATAAATTTAGATTTATGTGTTTCGTTTTGAGTAAAAAAAGGGTTCACGAGAAGTCACCTACTCAAAACGAAAAACTAATTTTAAAGTTATTTCATATGTAGGCCATCCCACGGAAAAAAAATCTACTTTCTTACGTAAACACAAGAACAATATTGCATACAGAACAGATAATGATTTATCAAGAACAATGAAGATAAAACTGGAAAATATGATAAATCTGGTGAACATGATTGCATATCTTACTTTCATTTAGTTTAGCTTTAAGTAGAATAAGTAGGTTAAGTTATTGAATATCTATATTCTGTCTTTTATGTAATAGGGTTTATCCGTTGATTGAATAAATAGATAAATCAACTTGTGCAAGTTTTTACATAGGCCAAACAGGCAGAACATTTGAATAACGATTATCAAAACATAGGAACTGTTTCGTCAATGAAAAAACAAAATTCAATTTTTGCTACTCACCTCTTTACTGGAAAACATTGTTTTGTTAACGATTTCGAAAAATTACATACAGAAAAGAAAGGTTTTAAACTCGACTTTCCAGAAAGTTTAAAAATAAATAAATGCAAAAAGTCGCAATATTTGCTTGATGACCAGATCAAGTCAAATAATTATCCTTTGTTGAATTTGTTTCATTAAAGATCAAACAGGTAATAGGTATAATCCCCGTTATATTTATCCTCCGTCCCATTTTTTACCTATTGGATTATCCTTAATATTCTTATTTAAAATTTCATATACCTACTGCTACCTGCCTTGATTATTCAACATGATACATCGTGATTGTTGAGTTAGTAAATTATCACCACCTGAGGAAGCTATGATATAGCGTTTCGTGGTTTTGTAAACTCAGGTTAGTAAAAATCATTTGGTGAAGTGTCTTCTGTTTACTTTAATATGGATTTTCATCAAGTATCCCGCATCAATTCAAAAAATAATATTAGAGGAATGTCTTGAAAGACATTTTGTTATTAAAACCTATTTCCAAATCCAGTAATAGCAAGTGTTTTGTTTAGTATTTTGTACACTAGCGGAATATGATAATTAAAAAAATTATTTGATGACGAACATCAATATTCAGATAACTTTTTAAATGAGGAGATAGGCTGTCACCTATTTTTACAGATAATTTGAGGTGGTCAGCAAATATAAAGGAGCGTATAATAGTGCAAATAACATTTCCTCTGTCATAAACAGAAAGATTGAATAACACTGTACTAATGAGATAACCTTCAGTATGTGACTAAATTGAATACAAATTCAATAAAAAATCGATGAATCAGATTTCAGGTGTGAAATTAAATATTGAATGCTGAAACAAATATTTAAAGGCCACGTTTTTATTTGACATTCTCTATCAAAAAGGTGACTTATTGAAGCTTATTCCTGTATCTTTAAAATTCCCTTTTTTAAAGGGACCAAACAGTTAATAATTGTATTTTAATATTTTGTGGCGTCCTGCGAAAACTTTTGCAAGGATCCAGTGCGGGTTAACAACATATAAAACTGGAAGTCTTTCATCGGAAGCGAGAGTCAAAGATGACTGGGCAAATGGTAGCTTTAATATTTTTCGTAATAGCAATGTAAATATAATTTTTGCTTGATTTCTTCCCGAATTGGTATTAAATTACAATGTTGGTAGCTGATCAATAAATCGATACCTATGTTCTGACTAAGAAAGTGAATTACTCATCAACGAACAAAAAAATATATTGAAACTATAAAGTTGTGATGTCTTGAATTCTGCGATTGAGATTTCAACTTAGTTTTTGTTTGTATATTGCTAAAACTAATTTGATTTTCAACGTTGAAGGGGAATAAAAACGAAAACGCGACTAAAGGTATACGAAATAATAAAAAATATGTCTTTGTAGAGGCGAAAAAAGGCAAGCAAATCAGTGAAGGAAAAAGTGCTAGTTATTCAATGAATCAGTAAAAAGCAGTTTTAAGTGAACTCGAATAACTGCACTCCATTTCAGTCGTGACAGGACTTCAACGATAATAAAAACGTTAAGGACCTCTTGGAACGATTCCAAGGACAATAATAACAAACATGAGCGCAGCCGGCGCGTGCTCAAAATATCCTCTGGCTAAAGAACGAAGATGTTTTGATCACGATCACGGCACGAACCAAAAAAAAAAAATCTTCAGACAATCGGCTCTGCACAATGAGCAATTCCATCGAATTTATTTGTTTTGACTGCGGATTAATATGCATACAGGTGTGTGTTTGGCGATTTAAAAGAATGGATATACATTCGTAAGCATTATCTAAAGTGCATCTTGTACCGGTAATTATCGAATGCAGACAAAGCGATGGCTAAGAAGACATTAGAGTTTAATGCTAGCCAGCTACGCATAACAAAGGGAGTGCTTAATCAGTGCCGGGGAACTGAATAATCTTATGACTGGTAACGGAGAAGGTTGAATTGGGGCAGAGTTGCGGAATGATGAAAAATTATATTTTTATCGATATATTTAATATACATTGAATTTTTTTCGGAACTTCATTGAAAATATTGAAAACGGAGTTTATATTGTCGTTAAAGACCTACAAGATCCCATCCCAAAAATGTGCCTACTCAATACAATTATATATATATATATATATATATATATATATATATATATATATATATATATCACATGTTATGATAGTTCAATAACGTTTCTATGGAATCATCAGAATATTTTCAGTTCATAATAATATATTAATTGAAATATGCAGTACCATGAAAATCTATTGTTATCAAAATTTTAAACAATACTACCCATACAATTTTGTGCCTATTATTTTTTTAAGGAAAAAACAAAAATCGAATTATTCTTCAGTTAAACCTTTATAAAAATAAATGTTATTTTGATTGATTTTGATATGTTTATTCAGATGGTCCGAACAGAGAGGACGCGCACAATTTGCTCTTCCAGAAAGTATTAGTCAAACAGCTAATAAAATTAAGTATTAAACAAGTGCAGTTTTAAACATCGATCTGAACAAATACAGGTGAAATGTTGTCCACAAGAAATAAAACGGATACAATAACCACAGTGAAAGATTCCATTAATGAGTTCTTTTTCTTGATAAAGAATTATTAGCCGGCTAACAAAAAAAAATACCGATAGTATTGAACGAAAAGTTAAGAGTCAAAATGATAAGATAAGTGAATTGGAACAAGAAGTGATATACATACAGCAAGAACTGGATGATATTCAACAACATGATAAAGTGAAAAATATTTGCATATACGGTGTGCCGGAAGAAAACGGAGAATTATTGATAATAAACTATTGGAACCCCTAAAATCCAAAAACACGTGCCACTTATAAATTCCGATCTAGTAAATGCGTACAGAATTGGAAGACCCGAGAGAATGCGAACAAAACAAGACTACTATAGTGAAAGTCAACATCACATTAAAACGCAATCTGATGAAATTTGGAAAAAACTTCAAGAGAACAAAAATCTTTCTCGCCGAGGATCTAACAAAGCGCTTAAGGAGACGAAAACAGGTAAAAAACACAGTCCATTAATGGACAAATATACATTACTAAAGAAGGAAGGAAAATTAATCTTGCCTCAATGGCGGACTCAAGAAGTTACTGTGATTAGCTAATTCTGATGATTTATCGCTTCGATCTCACTCACCCTTCACAGAGGTTAATGAGCAATAGACCTTTCCATTTACGGAAAATAAATTCCAAAACTTATATAGGTCGATTGTATTTCATATGAAACATCCAATTGACTCAGAATGCCATCATATATTTTTTATTTCGAAAAGATATTGCGTCTGAAAGTGTACCCTTGACGTCACGTTCATCATATAGCTCACTATATTTTTGACACGAACAGTAATGCGTGTTTCTGAACGTGGATTATGGAGGGGGGAGTTTCGATGAACGTGACGTCAAGGGTACACTTTCAGACGCAATATCTTTTCGAAATAAAAATATATGATGGCATTGATGTTTCATATGAAATACAATCGACCTATATAGTTTTCATATACACCATCAATATATAATTGAACTCTGTTAATTGATGGACTCATCCAAAAAAACTCCCGTTTCACCAACTGTTTTCTTTATTTAAAACATTCAAAGTTTCTGAACGAGCCTTCCTTTTGATGAAGAGCGATCATTGGCAACACCGCAAATATTAAAGACAGTTCTCATTCTCATGGAATAATATTGAGATTTGAGGTTAATGTTTATTTTTAACAACTTATTCATTTCTTAATATCATAAACGATTTGGTGTGTTTATAATGAAACAAGGCTAATGGATTATCGCATTAACCAAATATTACTTATTGTATCGATATTTTTATTTAACCTTTCTAACTAGATTTATGATGTAGATATTCTTGATGTTGAAATTTATCATTAATGAATTGAATAGATCATTGCATGTACTAATAGATGTTCCAAATATTACTGTAGCAATACTTGTTTCAACGAAATTTAAGATGTAGATATTCTTGATATTACGATTCATCATGAATGTATTGAATGGATTATTGAATGTATCAATAAATGTTCCAAATATTATTGTAATAATACTTTTATTTAAACTTTTTTACAAAATGTACAATGTAGATAAATTAATCTGTGAATATATATGCAAGCTGTGTCTGTTAGTATTATAATATAAATAAATTCATATTCTGTACCTGTTAATGTTTCCTTCATGTTATGAGTCAAATATTTATTAAGTTTGAACTACGGAAAATATAATTAATAATTTGGAATGAAATGACTTGAAGTATGTTCACACAAATTTCGTAAATTTTTTGCAAAATTGTTATTTACTTATTTCACACCAACTCTTTGTTAACGGATACTAATTCAAAGACAAAGACGTTTACTCATCTATTTTTTTACAAATACAGGCTTACATTTTCTATGGCCAAAAATTTCCCTATGGTTACAAAGCTCTAGAAAAAATTTTGATTTCTGAAGATTTTGGCATTCACGAAGAGAAAACTTTGACATAATACTGCACATTCTAGTTATTTAAAGTATTTTTGAATTTCAATCAATATAGAAGAAATGAATCTTATCGACAAAGTCGTTAAAGAATTCGTCCACCGTATGCTCCTGAAATAAATTGTATTGTGCCATTTGGCATAGCAGATATAATTTTTTTTACAGAATTGCATTTTTTGTATTCTGACCAAGTCATGGACAGGCGAACAGGATCAGATGGTTTTTCAATTTACAGACAATTAATAATCGAAATAACTTTCTTATAGCGAGCTCTGAAAGGGATCGGCAAATTTCTTTTAATTTCAGATATGTCAGGCCAATATATAAGCTCTTGTAAACAATTCGCCATCATAGGCACAGCTTTTGTGAAAATCTTGTGAACACTTGATATACTCAAATCAAAGTCATCAGCCAATCGAAAGTATACATCCCCAACCCGTATCATCCATATATTTAATTTCTTCAATTTTGGTAATGAATTTCAGAATGTGGTAATTATTTTCAGGTAGTCCCAATTAAAATCTACTCTTCTTTTCGTGCAATAAATAAGCGTTGGCGCTGCTGTCCTTCGATATTTTCACAATGAGGATCGGATGAAGACTGACTAGGAATATACTCAGAATGTTCTTTGTTGGTGTTATTTTTTGGTGAATCGGATAATGTACTAGCTTGGCTACTGCTAGGAGAAGAACTATTCGAAACTCTTGAGTAAATATCATGGATGTAATCACTCACTCAACACAGTTTTACTAGCTGAAGGAGTGATGTTTTCATTTGATTGGGTTTCTTCATCGTTGGTAGGTAATGTACTTGTGATGAAACATTGTCAGACCAATGTCGTTTCAGGTTAATATATGACAGACATCTTTCTTCAACATAAATTTCGATCCCGTTGTTCTGGCATATTCCCAATTCGTAGTATCTTCTTTCAGCTGGAACCAAAGAACAATGTTTATAGGACTGGATATAAAATACGGCATTGATTAATGTTTTCGAAACAAAACTTGCATTGAGTGAAATTAAAGATCGTTTCTTGATGTACTCACCTGGAAATGTTCTGCACAAAAGCATATATTTCCGCTTTTTTCAAAAGTTTTATTCACTGTCTCGAGCCATTTCTTACGACGCCCTTCATCTTTAGGTGCATAAGAAAATAGTTTATTTGAACTTTCACTGTTGTTCAGACAACCGGGCACATATCACTTTTCAGAAATTTTCACAGTTATTAAAATTAGAAAATAATTTCGGAAATTTTTCAATACCAAACATTCATGGAGAGCTTGTTCGTTTGCAGCAGATCTCTGCATATCTCGTGTCTCGTATCAGATATCTGCAGAAAAAGAGCTGAAGAGAGAAAAATGAAAAACGATTGATTATATTCTAGTCCGTGGAGCAAACTAACGACCTATCAAAGTATCAAATAACAAATGTCATACGTTACAATTCCATGGTGCGCAACTCATACAACGATGCCTAATCTAATTTTGATGAACGTGACGTCACGAAACCACTTTATGGAAAAACTACCCATCATAAAAAAAATAAAAAAATCCCAAGTGGTATTCGCACATATACTTTCTAATTACAGTGTTCCCTCAGAGTGCATAAAAAGACTCATTGAGTGTTCTATTTTTTTCTTATTTTTGTTTATTCTTTATATACCTTGTCTTATAAACAAAAAATATGTTAGATTTTCTGGATGAATTGGAACATTATGAGGAGCAAAGAACACACGTCTGCAAAAACGTCAAAGAAACTTCGGAAAAAATCGAAATTGGTAAGAACCACTTATTTAACATATTACATCTCAACATAAGAAGCTTGAATAAAAACTACGATGAATGAATCATTTGAAATAGGAAACTTGGATATCATTATTCTTTCAGAAACATTCCTCATAGATGACATAAATAAATTCGCTCTTCCTGAGTTCGATATCTTCTACAATGAATCATGTTTTAACAAAAATGATGGATATTCGCATTTGTGAAAAAACACATTAATAATGTCACCAGTATCGAAAGATTATCTGAAGTTAGGTAATCTATTAAAAATATCATACAAACTTGATAGGTGTACGGTTTCTACTTTCGCTTCCTAAATACTGAAATTAATCAGTAAACTACCCATATATCTAAAAAAATAAAGAATAAATGAAAAAAAAAAACATATGAAGGGGAAAAGCGACCGTAGCTTATCAAAACGGATTCCGAGAAAATCGAAAATACAAATTACCTTAGCTGTTAGAATGTTCCATTAAAAAAAAAAGTCGCGAAAATATTTTTTGGAGAAAAACATGTTTATCATAGAAAATAAACATACATACACACATTTTTTTTCAAAACCAATGACATAACAAGAAAAAATAAATGTTTAACACTGGACTCATGCCACTTTTCCCCTGAATTAGACGTCTGGTCTGGTGGTGGGTCATCGACATATTCATCATCGCTTTCTTCAGGTTAATCGACAAATTTCAATAGTTGGTAAATTCTACCCTCTCAAGGAATACGGTCAGATCTTGCAAATCCTTCCATTTTGCCATTTTGACGGGGATTGGACCACGGTGCAGTTTTCCTAACGTTTCTCTGATCGGTAATATCACTTTTACAGTATCAAAACGTTTCTCTTGGTAACCAAGTAATGAAGGAAGCGAATAACAGTAAAATGTTTATTCTGTTCTGCGCAGGAGTCACAAAAAATTGCGAGTTCTTTTACTTATATGGGCAGGGTTTTATAAAAGAAGTGATTCAGCATGGAACAGATTCATCTTAGATAATTAGATGAATTTGATAGAATATGAACGTTGAAACTGATGAAATTTAGTTGGCGTTTATAGTAAAAATATTGTTGATGTTAATGTTAGGGCATGGTACTAATCCATTGTGATACTCTCCACAGTGAGTTTGCGGTCATTTCTCTTCAGACTGATTTTTTTCAAGGACATGCACGTGGGCACAAAACATAATAAACTAATGGCTGACGCAATAACGACCACCACTTCGTCGTCGTTTAGATAACAGACGACAAGGACTCATGCCATTTTTCCATACGCGGGCGCGGACTTTTCACCGGTATAGTCAATCTTGTTACTGCTGTTTTTAGGACCTTAGCTGTTTTATCATTTAGCCATCTAATTTTCTAATAGTACTTGCAAAATGCCACAAAGAAACACAGACCTTATTTTCGCTAATAAATAGACTAATGCCGTTTTTTCCCCTGGACCCTTCATATTGATATAAATTATGACACATTAAAAAAAAACTAATGAGTGCCCCTTCTTCCTCAATTTATATGGTCCAGTTCTTATTATGTCAGTTCTTATTATGTTACGCCTAATATATTTTGTAGATTTTTTATTTCTAATATTGATTATGACTATATTTCTTAACAAAAATATTTTTATAATTATACTGGTTAAACTGAACATAGTCTATCCTAAGACGTTCACAATACAAGCATTGCTAAGAGGACATCCTATGGATAAAATTTATATGATTACAATAAAACCAAATCGCCTAAATAAAGCTATCTATCTATTTCCTCATGAACTGTGGTGAAAGCATGTCTATGAATAAATGCACTAATTATTTATTGTGTTGCTAATGATTGAAAATGTTAGAAAAGAAACGTTTGAGGATTTGTATTTAACAAAACTGTCAACCTTCTCTTGGTTTTTGTCTGACTTGATAGTTATAATTTTCAAAATGAAAAAAATTGTGTGCATTACAAAATAATTTCGAAATCTTATATTCAGTAATATTTTGAGCAGTGAAACCTACCTTTCATAAATTATTAATTGAAAAAACATATATATTTTAATTAATGCTTATTGCGATTGATATTTTTCGAAAAACTGAAGATGTTTACATGGCTCCACCGAAACATTGTTGATTCATTAAATGTGAATTGTTAGCAGCGTGGCAATTTCACTTCAAGAATGGTGCCAATTAATTTTTTAAGCACTTAAAAGGAATCTGTAATACGTGACAGAAGTCTGTAACACATCAATAGCAAGCTGAACTTTAATTGAAAACTAAAAATGCCTTCTTTCTCCAGGCAGCTTCCTTCCACCTATGCAATAGGTATATGTTGGTCGAATATCCATCACAAAACAACTACTTCCCTGGCTAATTTTTCGAAGGATGTTGGATTACATTCCGATTTATAGTCGTGCAGAGTCCTACAAGGTTACATCGCAAATGTTTGTTGGAATCGCAAAAATAAGTTGATTATGATCCAAGAAGAGAAGAAGTAACATCTGAAAAACGGATGTGCCATATTGTAGGTCTTTGGAAGTGGCCTTAACAAAGTTATTTTCGTTTGCAATTTTTTTCCAAATATTTCTAAAATGGAAAGAGTTATCTTAAATAGTATTCCATCATTACTTACATTCAGTAGAAAATTCTGCAACTCCTACGAATCAGAATCGCCCGGTATAAAACAGTTGTAGTTGTGGGTACAAATGGAAGAGATGTTCATTTGAAATTGGTTAGAAATTTCAAGAACAACTGATAACGATTTGTTTGATAATGTGACATGGTGTTCATAAAATCAGATGTGGAATTGAGATGTTTCCTTATTATTAGTATACTGCGTGGTCGCCAACGCATTTTTTGCAAAACTGACCTGTTAAAGCAGCAATTATATTTTTGGAATAAGAGTTGATGAAAAATAATAGAGTAAGGGATTTTCATCAGAATGGCTGTTGGCTGAAATATTTTTCTTGAGATATCCCTACAGGAAAATCTAGCAGGCAGGCGAAGGATTGTTTGAGTTTCGATTTGGGAATTCAACTAAGCTCTCACATCTGGGGTTATCTTGTTGATACAACATGTTGATGAAGATAATATGTTTTTTGTACACGCTCCACAAAATGCCTACTTTGGATACTCAGAAGAGTCCGCAAAATGCCACTTTAGCGGACTTGTACTCAAAGACGTCATGGCAACACTTCAGCGGATTGAAATTCGTTTATTCAGAAAACTCATCATTAATATTCTGAGAACGTTTCATGATTCTTGCACATGAACTTTTCACGATTCTTGTACAACTTCCTTACAATGCCGAATAGATGGTAATTGAAAATGTTTAAAGGGCGAGGAAATATGTGTGGAATTTCTGTTATGTTTATTTGGAAAGCTAATACAAATAAAGTTGTGTGTAACACGTACGCAAATGGCTTTAGCGGACATTATTTTCATATTTCGATTCGTCCGCTAAAGCCTCACTTTGCGTACTCATTACATTTTTGTACACGCTTCTCAAAATGCTAAATTTGGAATCTGAACAGAGTCCACAAAATGCCATTTTAGCGGACTATTACTTGAAGTCGTCATAGCAACACTTTAGCGGATTTTTTTTTCAGAAAACTCATAATTAATTTCATAAATGATTCAGGAGACGCAATTGACTAGAGATTATTTAAAATTGTATGGTGAAAGCATAAGATTTCTTCGAAACATCTCTTTGGAAAACCTATTTCAGGAACAACAAACGCTGATATTTCACGTAAACAATCGGTTGCTACATTTCTAGACATCCTCATGATACACTACCCTATGGCAATTGAAGAACGTGACTCACCAGCGATTCTAGGGGAGTATTGATATAATTCAAAAATTATAGAGCATAAAAACATGATAATAAAAAAAATATGTGCGTGCGTGTGTCTGTCTCATTTTCACAAGCACGTACACCCAAATGTGGTATTATGTCTCTTTTTTTCCACGACTTTTCCAGACCCTCTGTTTTTTTTTCTTACTTCAAAATTGAGAGTAATTCGGAAAAGTCGAAAAGCATTAATTTTTAAACGTCAAAAAAGATTTATTGTTCTTCTACAATAATATTCGAAAAATATGGCACTCATTTAACTAGAAAAAATATTTTTTTCAAATATCTGCGAGACTTTTTGTAAATCTAATGATAGTTATTCATATGATGATCAATTTTTCATGATTAGTGTCGACATAAAGAAAAGAAAAAACGGCGAGAAAGTATGTATGGAGTTTCCGTTCGGTTTTTTGGGAAGCTAATACAGAAAAATTCTTAACCAAAGTTAATAATGAAAAATGAAAGATGTACAACCGAATACTGACAGTGGTCATTTTTTTACTTTTCAGTCCCACATGATTCTTTTAGAATTTATTTTTCATATCTGAAGTGGCTTAAATGTGTTGAAATCATCCTTAACAACTGGAATAACAATAACCACACCCTTCGAGTTTGATAAAATAACTTTTTCTAATAAGCCATTTTTTCAAGAGGCACCTCTTAGCTGGACGATACTACATGAAATTATGTTTTTGAGAGGAATCAAACGGTATATTAAAATTCAAAATCATACCAGTTAAAAATTTATACAACTGAAAAATCATATATTTCATTGTTCTATAACATGCAATAAACTATTTTTGCTATATACAATTGAAACTTCAATTTAATACAAGAAAAAATCATAATGACCTTACGGATACATGTGTTTGAAGTGCATAACTTTCAACCCATCCAAGGCACTTCAGATATCATAATCATGAGCCTAAAAAATAAATTACCATCGGATTCATGATTACCTCAAGAATACAAAAATATCAAATCAAATCGGAAGTGATAAAATTATGACAGATATATTATAATGTGCTTTGTATGCTGTACATCAAACCAATCAAATTTTGTTTCGATTTTTTGATGGGCTGAAAGAGGAGTGCTAGTAAATCCGTTGACACCCGCTATATGGGATATAACAAAAGTTTTAGACATATTTCTCAACCGAAAAATACTACTTTGTGTCAATACAATACAGCTGAGTTCAAAGATGGGCCAAATTGGAGATATTCAAAAAATAAATATTTTCATGCTAATATTGTCAAACTATATGATTCTGATAAACTTTTTGAGAAGAGAGCTTGTCTCTAAGATGTATACAAAAATGAAAAATCGCTCTAATTAAATATTTTTACGAAACTGGGGTCCATGACTATTAAAATATAGAACTAATTATTGGTCGATTATTACACTTCGCTAAAGATAATGTACTATGGCAACTAAATAAATCAATCACAATTTTCAACTAAAATATTTTACGATGCTTTTTCTGAATCAAGTACTATCTTCACTTTGTCGGTTAGGCTGGCTCTTTTGACGTCACGTAGGTCAAGATGAGGTGGCGTATTGTATTCGGCAGTGGCGCACGGTTTCGTAAAAATATTTGAGGTCTACTTGAAATAGTTTATTTTTCTCCGACTCATATGACTCATCAGTGTTTTTCTATAGAATGAAATATTATAGTGGTCTTTTTTGACAGCTTTTAAAACTATTTCTATAGATGTCCACAGGAAGGAGTTTTTTGCCTGGTCCTGTAGAATCCCATCCTTGAAAAAGGGGAATACAACAATATGATTGGGGATCGCAAAAGTTCCTAAAATTGTTAATTAAATTGGGGGATTGGACATCAACCCTCAAAAAGCCTCCATAGTACCATCCACTCGAAAACGGAAACTTGAAGACCTAGGGACCATGTAACTTCGATGACAAACTCTACTGAGAGAGAGGTCAAATATCTTGAGGTCATTGTGGACTCGAAACTAACCTGGAACCAACATCTGATGGAAGTGACCAGAAAAGCGGAGACCACACTATTTGTGGCCAGTCGCTCATTTGTAAAAAAAATTGGGGACCACACATGGTGCACTGGTAGTTCAACAATGTGGTGAAGCCGACCATAACGTACGCTCTCTCGGTTGGTGGTCAAAGCCACAACAAACAAGCGCAATAACAAAACTTGGCAAGATAAAATGACTTGATATTGGCTAGCGGCAGAATGAAAACATGTTATTCGTGAGAATTTAAAAAGATGTCCAGGTTTGACTGTAGAACCCACGTAGGAAAAAAGGCGAATTTCCCAAACTTACACCGTTTTAGCAAAGAGGATCAAAGACATAAATTACAGAATCCAACGCAGCCCTATGACTAAGATGAAGGTTGTTCATCTAAAAAGATTGAAGCCTTATCATGGTGAACCGATGGCTTTTTATCGGATTGAACCAAAAACTGTATAGTGTGAATGTTTGAGGACTGAAAGAAGAAGGCCAGATCGTGGAACCCCTTGCCGACCTTGACAAACACAATTCGTACATGAAGTATGAGTTAGTTCCCTTTCCATTATAGTTGTTTGACGAACTAAAGAAAACTGCCTAGTATAATGTGTTTGAAGTGTCAACTACACAAATTGATTTCCTCGACTAACGATATTGTTGTGGATTGTGGCCCGAAAATTCAAACAATTTGCCACTGCAACATCAAGCAAGAAGCATTACTTGGACAAAAGTTGTTGTGGGGTGTCTGACGGTTAGTCCCCAACCGAGTACAGTACTAAGAGAACTGAACAAAAGATTGGATTCGATTTACTGTTTGGGGCCTGCGGGCTTCACTGTGACCTTTTCAGATCTATTGTGTGTGTTCTCATGTTGTTAGAGTTCCTTGTCCAGTCTAACGTTTCCATATCTTCCTGGCAGAACCTAGATATGGTTTCCTCTGCAAGTCCAATGTTGTTCACGTTTTTTTTTAAGGTATGAGGCCACCTAACCTAGTTGTCCCTTTATACTGGATCAGTGAATGTTTGCGAAGATTTTTCAATAAACAAAAGATACAAGCTGAAGAAGTCGGTTAAGAAACATTTTGATGAGGGGCAGTGATTACCGTCATATAGGTGTATTTTCATTCCAACGGGAAGAATAAATCAAGGCTTATTTCCTCTCATTGAGTGGCACTTGGAAGTTAGACAAACATATAACGACTCTCATACATTGAATATTATAACTGCTATAGAAATATACGATATATAACCTTGCAGTAATTGGTTAAGATGATCTTATTGTTCTACTAATGACTTTAGCCCTGCCTGAATGACAAATACTTTTCACTTATCGCTTCGGCATCATATCGAAAAAGGTAAAATCTGTTGATTTGTTCAAGAAGCATGCTGCAGAGTTGCATGGTATCAATATTCCAACCTCTTCTCATGAGGAGGCTTTGGCAGACGCAGGAAACAGAATGTTTTTAAAATTGTACGGAGCACCTGCAAAACAGACATCTTGTATCGGTATCACTTATTCACGTAAACAGTGTGTTATGTCAAACCGAACATTGCTGCACTACTGCCAACGAAAGGAGTGGCAAAACAACATTTCTATCGGGTATACCACAAAGTGAAATATCGGGTATACCAAATAAAAATTGGCATTGCAATTCTGTTCAATTTATTCTCATCTAACCTTAAAACATATTTGACTATCCAAAATATTACACTGGTCAGAAAATAATGTGAAATTTGATATCTCCCTTATTTCGGAAAGCTGAAAAATTTCCTTTAGGGAATTCAAGGCATAGGTATATTTAAAAATTATTTCGAATCATACAAGTTGCTTCGTGTACTACGATTGCAGTTTAGGAGCAGAAACGTTCAGAGTTATATTGCAGTAAGTGTATACATACGAATCTAAGCCTATCGAATAAGAATGAGAAAATTTCATGCAGGGTGTTTATTGCTCAGTTGTCAATTAGATATTTTTCAAATGATTGGGAGTGTGTTTTTTTTCAAATTGATTACCCTATAGAGCTAACTTACACAAAATTGCTGTATTAGACTTAGAAATGTTCCTGTGATAATGGAAAAGTAGCAGATCTCAATAATTTATTTTTCGAATTTGCAAATTCTGCCGCTGCGCTGCAACAGATATCTTGATGGAAGACATACTTAATCATGATGTACAAGCAACACAATATCACCAGTTTATTGGCTATGGGTAGAGAAGACAATCAATCAATAATCAATTTCATTAGAGCAGCTGACATAAATATCGGAAATATTCTTGCTGGATATATAGTGAATTAGCTGATTTTCAAACAGTATTTGGTTAATAGTTCCTTACTTATGCCATCCTAGCTACCCACCAACCAACCATATATAAATAGCCTGTCAGATGTAGAATTAAATCAGGCATCGATTTAATCCGGGTTTTCATATATCCAGCTTTCATAAGTTTTGAGTAATTTGAAATTTTGTATTCTTCACAGGTTTAGTCTGACTCTCAAGTCATACGAATTTATTATTGTAATTCACTGTTGAAATCGATAAAAAAAGGAAAAATGCTTAAAGTCGATAAAAATAATTTCATGAACTCTTCGAATCAGCGTTAAAAAGGTTTATCGGCAACATAAAATCATCAAGAGAGATGCTCTGGTAACCCAGCAGAAAATCATTTGAGAGTATGATGTGTTTCGGTCAAAATGGTGGTTATGCCAGAAGTGGAAGAACCAAAACAATTCTCGAAGAAGAAACTCAATTGAACATTTTACTAAGAGTAATGAAAGTTTCGAATATAACTTATATTAACAAAATGAAATATGCATCACCTCATGAACCACTCGGAAGATAAAAGAAATGAAAAGTCCAAAACAGCAATTCAAAGGAATTAATAAAAGAATTATAGTTCAAAAAATTTAAAAAAAAAGCTTTTGTAGCAATATGAACTAAGAAGTTCATATTGCTAGAGTCATTGACCAACAAATTTCCTCATATGTAAAAAAAACGTGGGGTGCTTGATATCAGTTATCTAAGTATTTTATCGCTATCTATTCGTAGAGTCATTATAAAAAGTAAGTAGAGAGCACCCTACGATTTTTTTACATTAAAGTTAATGAGAACTTTTGATGAAAGGGGGTCGATGAGGCTCTTCAGCCTCTCCGTACCTCAACCTATAAGGACCAGTGAATTCACCAAATCTTGTGAGTTGAACATTTTTTTTTCTGACGATCTTGGTGATAATACCAGCTCATAGCCATCGAATTACTGTATTGTCATCGGTTCTTGATACGTGAGCAGAATTTCAAATGATTCGTACGTCTGGAAGTGGATGAAAATTAATTTCAAAGATTCCGTTACATACATTCATAGTTACATTCAGATGAAGCTGATAAAGCGTGTGTAAAAAGCTAGTAAATGTTTAGAATGGCCTCCTTGTACATCTAGACAACTTTGTAGTCGATTTTCAAATCTCAAATCTACATGTCTCAAGATGTTCATGTCAATAATCCGGAAAAACTCTCGGATGCGATTATTTATGTCCTTTCTTGTTGTGGAGGAATCTCATAACGTCATCTTCCACATAATCCCATTTAAAAAAAAAAGCTAGTAAATGTTTAGAATGGCCTCCTTGTACATCTAGACAACTTTGTAGTCGATTTTATCAGATCTGGTGATCTGGGTAGCCATGAAACTGGTCCTCCTACCCACCTCTCAAGAAATTCGTTATCGAGACAGTCTCAAATAAGCATTGGACAGTGTACTGGTGAACAATCGTGCAAAAACCACATTCTCTGTTTGATATTTTTTCAGGGATATGTTCTACTAGAAGATACAAATTATCATGCAGGAGTCGCAAAAAGGCTTCCCACGCTCAGCCTTCGTCAAAAGTGCTGCCAAAAATTTGATTATACTTCAAAAGTAGGGATCGTTAGGACAACATATCAAAGGTTACCAACTTAGAGTTTAGCTGATTTATTATTAGATTTTAGCTTCAGAAAGTTAGGGGACTCGGGTTAGGACAACATATACAAAGTTACCAACCGTAGAGTGTGTGCTTGATTTATTATTTAACAAATAAGTTGCAAAATTACATTGTTTATTGAATATCTAAAAAAAAGTTATTTTTTTTAAACTTACCTTCATTTGAAAAAATGGAAGATTTTTCATAAAAAAGTTAAATGAAGTTTTTCTTTAAAATGAAAACTGTGAGCTGCTGATTTTTTTTCTAAAGTACGAAAATGTGAGGCGGCGACACTGAAGTGCATCTCTCAAGGAGCACGTAGCCACGAGCGCGCTTCACTTAATTTGTTATAACTTTTGATCTAATTGATCAAATTGAGCTAACAAAAATTATAATGAAAGAAAAACAAAGTAGCTAACAAGGTGTCATATTTGTGAAAAAAGATATGAAGGATAGTCAAAGTAGAATTTTCTATAAAATCAATTAAAGGTCGCCATTCTTAAAATTTCAAGATAAACATATGACATTTTACAGTTTACTTCAAAAATGACACTCGAGAAGGCGTGCAAATGAAAAAAACTTAAAATTTTAGTTAAAAAAATACAGTGGTCAAAATATTGAATAATTTCAAAAAATGACAAATTTGAATTTTCAGTCCATGCTTCAAGAACCAAAAACTCTAGTTTAAATGTGATCAAGATTTTTCAATAGTACTTTCTGATGCTTGTAATCTGTTCTTCAAAAGGTTTGACTATTTTATTAAAAAAAATAATTAATAATAAAATTTCGCCGAAAACAAAAAAATAACAAATGTTGCTCCAAAATCCGTGAAATTTTTGTTAAATAAACTTTGATAACGTGTATAGGTATAGAAAAAAAAATAGCTCACCTAACCAACATATATTTATATTACGACCTCAAACAAGTTATACGCAGCGTAATTTTTTTTCTTTGTTAATATAATTGTAAATTGTATCAAATACGAAAATATTACGTTTTCTAGTAAATTGACTAAATGTCGATTTTTATAAATGAGTTCCTGCATAAAATTCTTGTTTAGAATAGAAATATAAGTTTATATTTTGATGTACTTCATATTTGATCGAAAATATCATATTTGAATGTGAGCGAGAGATAGAACACGAGAGAACAGTTGATCGGTAAGTTTAGTGCTCACCTGACGCTCTATGTATCCTACTAGAGTAACACTAGATTTTAGCCTTTAGATGTTGGGATGGTAGTAACTTTTTACTGTACATTAGTGATGATGTTGGAAACATATAAAGAGTTACCACCTGTAAAGTGTGTGCTCAATTAATTATTTAACAAATAAGTTGCCAAATTACATTGTATTTTAATATTAAAAAAAAACTAATGGTTCCACTCGCAAAAATGGAAAATTTTACACTAAAAAGTTATATCATTTTTTTTTTTTAATTAAAACTGTAAGCTGCAGAATTTTTTTGCGAAAATGTGTGGCGGCGACTCTGAAGTGCAGCGCTGGAGGAGCACGCAGCCACAAGCGCTTTACACTAAATTTTTATAACTTTTGATCTAATTCATCAAATTGAGCTAACAAAAATTCAACTGAAAGAAGAAGAATGCAGCTAACGCGAAGTCATGTTTTTCAACTTGAAAAAAAAATATGTATAGGAATAGTACGTATATGAAATTACGTCAAAGCAGTCTAAAATCAATTGAAGATCTTAATTTTTTTTATTTTCAAGAAATGTTCACAGATTACTTTCAAAGATGGCAAATAAAAAAAGGGCAATTTAAAAAAACCTTGAATATTGTATACAGAAAGTGGGAAATTATTGTCCGAGAGAAATCATGAAAAAGAAAATTGTGGCATAATGGACATAATATTAAATTAAAGAAAAAAAACATCCTTAAGTGGGAGTCCAACCCACGACCTTATGTTTTCTAGACATATACTCTAACCGCTGAGCTACCGAGGAATCGAAATCGACACACACTCAACCACTGATAAGATTTAGCATAATATATAATGTGAAAGTGGGAAATTATTGTCCGAGAGAAATCATGAAAAAGGAAATTGTGGCATAATGGACAGATTATTAAATTAAAGAAAAAAAAGCATCCTCAAGTGGGAGTCCAACCCACGACCTTATGTTTTTTAGACATATACTCTAACCGCTGAGCTATCGAGGACATAGGAATCTACACGCACTCGTGAATACTTTTCCTCCACAATTTAATGTGCATGTCGGAATGAATCGAAAATCGAACGTACTTATCAATGGCCGTCGAGACCCGATACCTATTCACTCCAACATCATCGTCGACTTGACGATTTCAGTAGAAGATCTAGGAACATGATCTCCAACCACTGATAAGATTTAGCCAAATATATAATGTGAAAGTGGGAAATTATTGTCCGAGAGAAATCATGAAAAAGGAAATTGTGTCTGACGTATTGAAAAGAGTCAGAGTCATCCGACTATGCAGACATATACCTAACCGTGAGCTATCGGAATCGACACACACTGCGAATACCTCCACAATTAATGTGCATGTTGAATGAATGAATTGAACGTACTTATCAATGCGTTAGATATTCGAAAATAATCTGGTTACTATAGGAGCAAATTAACATTACTAGATTGATCTTGAGCTTTATGAATAAGGCCAACTTTGTCAATTTTCTAAGATTCCGGAAAAATTGAGGTTTTTGAAATGAAATTGTAAAGGATTTGAGCAGTCTTTCAGAAGAAATTATGGTATTTTGTCAGAACCTGAAGTCAACTTATTCTTATAACTTTTTCCACTTTCTAAGTTATTTATCTGTGATTGGTTCACAGTTGATATCTACCAGGATATTATGATCAAAATTCCGAAAAAAGTTTTCCTCTTCGGTTACAGGTAGTGAATACGAGCTTTCAAAGAATTGCCGAAAGCATCTACAATCGTTTGCGGATTAGTATATGATTCACCTCCGAAGGCCATTTCACCAGGGATTCATGAAGATCTATTTTTATTATTTACAAATGTCCAGAAATTTTAGGGGTAATCTTTCCATTTGATTTCAATATTTTGTAATACGCTGCGAATGCTTCTTCAAGTATTTGTTTGTTATTTATCCTAAGTCTACTAAATTATTCATAACAACTAAAACTACTTGTGATTTCAAACCTTCTGTGTAAGTTGGCTTTTTCTTTAATAAGTTTCATCACCTCGCTTGGATTTCAGACTAAATATTTAATTTTGAAATTTTGGAATGCGGGTATTTAGGATTTTATGAAACCTATTATAGGAACTTTCCACAGCAATATTAATTTCAGTAAAGTCAATACACTCATTATACAAGGAGTGTTAATTGCTTTTTTATTTCTGTTTTTGTATTGAAATTACGCCTTTTTATAGTAAGTCCAATAGATATTGATGGATGGTAGATATCCTCATTCACTAATGTTGTGCACTCACGGGTTATAGTACAATTATTTTACTTATTACAAGATCAACAATTCATCGTAGTTATTTAAAATATTGTTACATTGTTCCATATTCAAGAAGGCCAACAATTTATGTAGTTTTCTATCTTCCAAATTGTTAATAATGAAATTGTACAATTGAAGTCTTCCAAAAATAAAATCTATCCGAATTGATGACATCCCAACCTTCTACTGCTTCAAAAAAATCATCAAATTCATCTAGAGATAAAGAAGGTGGAATATAAACAATTGCTACGAAAAAAGACTAAAATGATACAAAACACTTGCCTACCAAGAAGTCTATTTTGGGAGAATTTGCTTCAAACTGAGAAGTAATGCAAAACAAATACAAGCATTCCTGAGATATCACGGCAAACGAAGTACGTACTTTAAACATTGAAGGCTATGATTGGACCTGTATTTACTGCAAAGTATTGGTAAAGATGGAAGGACTTAAAAGCTCTCATCATTTAACTTCAAAATAATATCAAGGAACTGTGAGATGAAAACACAGTGGCTATGAACGTATCTGGGGTGGATATTGGGGAAATAATATCTGAAATATCTGAACGACAGAAACGTAAGAACAATATCATGATCTACAATGTTTTGGAGCCTAATCAACAAATATAATCAGCTGAGCAGGTAGAAACTGATGAAAATTCTGATTCTGGCATTTTAAACACAATTCCACCGGAGTTAGCAAAAATTAATATGAAGCTGTCTAGAGTTGGTACCTACATTCTCTGATTCGAAAAGTCGTCCTAACAAAATAATTGTTGAAAGTGAGGACATAGAAGAATTTTGAGAAATTCAAAAAGAATACAAAATAACCCAGAGTTTGAAAACATTAATATCACAGCTGACCGTACTGGAAGACAAATTAAATACAACAAAAAAGTGAAACAAGAATTAACAAACAAAATTGATTCTGGAGATACTAATTGCCGAATTAAATATTTCCTTGACATAACAAGAGTTGTCTCTTTAAATTGAGAGTGCCCAACAGTCTGAGAAATGATGCCATCTATACTAATTACCAAAATGTCAGAGGACCTAATAGCAAGATAGATGTATTTTATCCCAACGATGAGTGATTGTGTTTATAATATTGTTGCATTTAGTGAGACGCGGTTGAAATCTGAGGTAAACTCTAATGAACTCTTTCCGGGCAACTATATGTCTATCTCACTGATCGTAAACTCGATCGATTCACATCTGGTTGAGGTGTTTTGCTAGCTATCGACATTACTTTCAAATCCGAAGTTGTTGATACCTCAGTTTGAGACAAATTTTCCCAAAATAGACTTCTTGGCAAGTGTTTTGTATCAGTCTTTTTTCGTAGGAATTGTTTACATTCCACCTTCTTTATCTCTAGATGAATTTGATGAATTTTTTGAAGCAGTAGAAGATTCGGATAGATTTTATTTTTGGGAGACTTTAATTGTACACATTTTATTATTAACAATTTGGAAGATAGGAAAACTCACATTCATTTGTTGGCTTTTTTGAATATGAAACAATGTAACAATATTTTAAATAACTATACGTTAAATTGTTAGATATTGTAATAAGTAAAATTAATTGTACTATAAGCCGAGAATGGACAACATTAGGGAATGAGGATCTCTACCATCCATCAATTTCTATTGAACTACTATAAAAATACAAATATCAACAACATAACATATAATTTATAAAAAGCTCATTATCACTCCTTATATAATGACTGTACTGACTGGTTTGTTTTGAAACACTTTACTGAAATTAATATTGCTGTGGAAAGTTCCTATAATAGGTTTCATGAAATCCTAAATACCCACATTCCACTTTCCCAAAATATCCAGTCTGGAATCCAAGTGAGGTAATGAAACGCATCAAAGAAGAAGCCAACTCACACAGAAGGTTTGGAATCACAAGTAGTTTTAGTTGTTATGAATAATTTAGTAGACTTCGGATGAATAACAAATACTTGAAGCATATGCAGCGTATTTACAAAATATTGAAATCAAATGGAAAGATCACTCCAAACATTTCTGGGCATTTGTCAATAATAAAAATAGATCTTCAAGAATCCCTGGTGAAATGGCCTTCGGAGGTGAATCGTATACTGAAATCCTTCTTTCATCAACGCCAACAGTATGTTCATTTCAATGGTTTTTATTCAAATGTCTATATTGCAATTGCGGAGTACCTCAGGGGTCCAATCTTGGTCCATTAATATTTTTAATAATCATTAATGATTTGTGGAACTCATATTGGAGTGCAGTCGGTTGATGTTTGCAGATGATTTCAGGTTATACGTTTCTATTACCAGTTTGGATGATTGTGTCATATTACAAAATCAGATTAATATTTTACAGAATTGGTGTCTTGAATATCCCCTTCATTTAAATATATGTTAATAAAATGTAAAATTTCAGCTTTTAGCTGCGAAGTTAATACGCTACAATTCCATTACATTATAGATTATGTTATCTTAGAAAGGAGTCATACTGTAATATTTTCGGGTATTGGGGAATGACGAATACTCCAACTTCTATTAACACTTTATTGCCACCAAGCAATAACAATATCAAAATGGAACTGCCTCCCGCGATAAGCGAGCAGGTATACGCTCTGTCGATAAACTCCCAGAAAAGTCATGGGTAAAAACTATTCAGTTCTGTACAATACAAAGAAAATATGTTCAGCTGATAGCCGAATGAAATCAATTAAATCTCGTGAATATATCACATTCTCCACCACCATTAAAAACCACCAAAAAAACTAATTTGTCATAAATCAGGCGATCAGGTGATTTCACTGTTCTCTTAGGTCTAATAGATGGAAAATGTACATTTTCATCAACATGAACAGATGAAGTACTAAGTTGGTCATTCTGCGATTCAACAATATTTTTATTTAAATTTTACAGACCTTATTCTCAGTAGAAATTTCTCTATCAAGTAAAGTACTCTGAATTTCGTTTATTCTAATTTGATTCGTGTGGCGTATCCAAGTTTGATCGATATCAGGTACTCTAACAATATACATGCATTTCCCTACGATTTTTTCAATAACTGCTGGTATCCAAGTATATTTGTTAATTTCCCTATAACCTTTCACGATCACATCTTCCCCCTTTTCGAACGTTCTGTTTTCTTTGCCTCCGAAATATCCAATTTTTTTTTATGCTTTTTTGTTACATTTTCTTGAATTTGTTGAGCAAGGACAGGTTTTTTTATACTAAATCGAGTTCTAAGGTCACGGCCAAACATAAGCATAGAGGGTAAAACGCCTGTAGTGTTGTGACTAGCATTGCAATGATCGAATAAAAAATAGCTTAGTGTAGTATTAATATAATTTTTTTTATCTCGACCTGAATGTTTTTTCAGTGCATTTTTTATGTTTTGGACAGAATTTTCTGCTGCTCCATTCGACTGTGGGAAATAGGGTGCCCTCGTTTTACAGGGTGTTACCAAATAAGTGCGAAAATTTTGAGGGGGTTTTTCCTTGTCGAAAATTAAAGGGGGTCTTTCATGTAAACAAAAGCTCTTAGGCCATTCCCTGAAAAGTTACACGCTTCCAAAAATGAGGAAAAAAATGTTTTTTTTTCTTAAAATTGCTGAATAGTTGAAGGAATGGAATTTTGTGGACATGTTCTACCAATAAAAAGGATACCTATGAATATTTTTTTATTTTGTTGTGATCTGCTAAAGGGGAAAACATAGATAGATAGATAGATAGATATAGATAGATAGTTTATTGATCCAAATGCGAGCTCATAAAGCTATAGGACAAGTCAAAACAGAGTACATGTATAAATAAAGTTATTCATAAAATACAATACATAGTTGAATATTGATAAAATGAGACACACATCAACGATATCAACTCACAAAATCGATAAAAATATTATAAATATCTGAACAATTATAAATGTAAACATATTTTAGGTAAAATGTTTGTTATAACAATAAAATTAAAAAAAACATTAAAAATATTCAAAATATTCATCAAGGTTGTATGGAGTAATGCCCAATAAAAATGCTTTGATTTTTTTTCTGAAAATATGCGTCTGTTCTATTACTTTCAGCTCATTTGGAAGTACATTGTATAATCTCAGTCCTATCACGTTCAGTGATTTTTGAGAAATGGTGAGATGTGAGGGTGGTAAATGGAAGTCGTTTTTTTTCCTCGTATTATAATTGTGATATTGGTTGTTTGTGGGAAACGTTTTTTTATTCGCGTGAATATATGTTATGACTTCTAAGATAAAAAGACCAGGGAGTGGTAGAATTCCAAGTTTCTTAAAAAGATCTCGACATGACGTCTGCTGGGAGACGTTTGCAAGGCAACGTATTATTCGATTTTGTGCGATGAATACGTCTTTCGCTGCTGGGGAGCTCCCCCATATTGTAATTGCGTAGCAAATTCTTGATTGTACCTGGGCGTGATAAAATAGGAGCAAACTAGGTTTGTCCAAAACGCGTTTGAGGATTCTAATTTGGTAGCATTTGGAGTGTAGAGAGCTAGTCAGATTATTGCAATGTGATTTAAAGCTAAGATCGTTGTCGATTATTATACCTAAGAATTTGGAGGATGTACTATGTTCAAGAGGTGTGCCGCAGATGTTCAGGTTCAGGGAAGGTGGATTGGTGTTTTGCCTGGTATGAAAAGCAGTAAAACTTGTTTTTGACCTATTGAGAAACAGAGAGTTGTTGCTCAGCCAACTATGTAGGGCATCAGTTGTGTTGTTTATTTTATTTTGGAGTTCTACTGCGGATTTATCACAAAAAAGCAGGGTAGCATCATCAGCATACAAACAGGTGAAGGCTCTTGGCAGAACAGTTGGCAGTTCATTTATATAAATTATAAAGAGTATAGGTGCTAGGACGGACCCTTGGGGAACACCAATGTTATTTTGTTGTGGATTTGAGACTGTGCACTGTGATTGGCCAGTAATTTTCTAAATTATGCGGGTCTGATATTTTGAAAATCGGGGAGACTAGTGCATTCTTCAATCTGGTGGGATACATACCCTCTTTAAAAGATATGTTTATTATATGAGTGAGGGGTTCGATGATGTAATCAGCAATTTTTTTAATCAAATAACCTGATATTTCATCAGGACCGCAGGAATGTTTTTTCTTTAGTTTATATTTTATGCTGTCCCTAATTTCTTCCTCTGTGACATTTTTTACAAAAATACTGTTAGCTATACTTCTCTGAGAAGTACTTGGAGATTTTCCTTTTGTGTTGATTTTATTGATGGTATCATGAGGGGCCTGTATGAAAAAGTTATTAAAGGCTTCGGATATTATTTGTGGGTCCTCAGTTTTTTCATCATTCAGTTTAATACAAATGTTTTTATTCGTGGGGGATCTTCCGTTCAGCATAGAAATAACACTCCATGTAGTTTTATTAATGTTGGAAGAGGTATATATTTTGTTGTTGAAAAATTGGCTTTTCGTGAATTTAACGAGCTCATTGTGCTCTCTTTTTGAGATTTTTTATGTTTCTTTCAAATTTGAATCTTTTTTTTGAGCATAAAACAGGTGTTTCAAGTTTTTGCTCGATTGTTTGATGCTGTCAGTAACCCATTCTTTCCCATTTTCAGTATTTTTAAAGATTTTAGTAGTTTTTCGTGGACATCTTTGATCAAAGTGATACATCAGTTTGTCGTGAAATATGTTGAATTTCGTTTCAACGTTTGTTGCTGAATATACGTCTACCCATGTTTCATTTTTCAGTTCTGTTATGAAGTTGTTGATGTTGGAATCACTTAGTATTCTCTTGGAAGTATATAAGGTGTTATTTTCAGGTATATCGGGATTTCTCACACTGAAGGAGTAAAATATTGTTCGGTGATCTGATATGTTGTTGTCCAGGACTATATGTTCGTCGTAGTCTGAACTATTGCTATAGATTTGGTCAAGAATTGTTTGTGCTGAAGAACAGATACGGGTTGGCTCTTTAACCCTAGGACTGAGATTATACGATGTCAGTAGATTAGAAAACTTTGTTACATCATTTTTTCCTAGTAAATTCAGATTGAAGTCACCATTCAGGATTATAAATTTATTTTTGCTAAAAATATTGTCTAATAGAGAATTTAGATTTGTGGCAAAGATATCGAAAATACCGGATGGAGATCGGTAGCAAGTTAGTATTATATATTTTATACCAGGCAAATACTCCCATGATAAACCTGTTATTTCAATATTTTTTTCGTTACAAAATTTGTGGAGATCCGAAGGTATGACATTCAAATTGGATTTGGACCATATGCTCACGCCGCCACCCCTATTATTTTTTCTACAGAAGTAGTTGGTTAAGCAATAGTTTGGAAAGTGATAATAGCTAATATTTTCAGCCATACACCATGTTTCGGTCAGACAAATGAATTTAGGGTTATGATAATCAAAATAATCTGTAATGATATTGTCCAGTTTTTCTTGGCTGAGACACTGTATCTTCAATAATAAAAGGTCATAATTCTCACTCACATTGATTCCACCTGAGGCTATCCTGCATGAGTTGAGCTTGTCCTCTTCTGAAAAAAATTTGCTGACACAAGCTCCTTCCGGCCAAATCCGTGGATTCATAGCTGCCTTGAAGTTTTTTTCATTTATGGTTACCTTGAACGATGAGTATAAGGATGGAAATCTAGATGTGAATTCCTCTACTCCAACCTCTGGAAATGTCGGAGCTAATAGTTGCTTCAGTCCTTGACTAGAAGTTCCTTGGTCCACCCTGGAGACATGTAGGATTACGTTTTTTGGGACACCCTTTATATTGGACTCCTTATCATTTCCAATAATAATTCTCCTCGCCGGTTTTCCGCGCTTATATTTAACTGTTTCCCATTGACCATTATTTCCATTATTTTCACAATTTTCATTAGTACCATTGTTACTTTTTTTTACGTTTGGGGCAATAGTAGAGGAGCTACCTTGCTGGCCATAAGCTAGAGTTTCACTAAAACTTCGTTTATTTGTTGAATTCGTCAGATTAATAATTTCATCACATTTTATTCGAGACTGTACCTCCAATTATTCGGTTGATAGCTGCTTTTCATTTTTTTGGGAGTTCCCTGGCTTTTTATTGTCATTGTCGATTTGGTTTTTTGATGAATTGTTTTTTTCTGTCTTTTTGTTCCAGGCCATTTTTATACCATTCGTCTGTATTTCTTTTGGAATAGGGTCATCTTGAAATGTTTGTCCATTTATCTTGTTCAAAGTTCGACTTTTTTTTAAATTAATTGAGTTCGACTTGATTATTGAGTTAAACGATCTTGTCACGAACTCTTTGATGATAGTACCAAGAGCATCTAGAATTTTTGTCTGTATCCATATCTGAGGTGGTTTCTTGAATTCACAACACACTACATATTTTTGTCTTCGAAAGTTTTACACTCTTACTGCTTTTAAGCTTATGTGGAAACTGCTATCACAGTTCACACATTTAATATCGTTGATTACTTTAGATTTACACTTCTTACAGTGTAGAGAGCTCGCACACACGTCTTTACTCGACGACATCTCTAATCGTAGTCATGCAACCCCTATTCCATTTTTTACCAGAACTTTTTAACAAAACAAAATTTCCCAATTTGAAAATATGTGTTGAAAAGAACGATTAATTGCAAAACTTTTTTAACTCCTGTGTTGTGTCGGTAAAAGCAATAGTTTCCTAATAAAAAAATAAAATACATCATAGTGCATGAACGGATCTTCTATAAATAGAATCGAAAAATCTAGTAGGTGGCTGTCACGTTTTTGTTTGCACAAAATATTCATAGGTAGCTTTTTTATTGGTAGAACATGTCCACAAAATGCAATTTCTTAATCTCTTCAGCAATTTCAAGAAAAAAAATATGTTTTTTCTAATTTTTGAAAGCGTGTAACTTTTTAAGGAAAGGTCTAAGAGCTTGTTTAATCACCCCCTAAAAACTTTCGCATTTATTTGGTAACACCCTGTACGTTTAATATTATATGTTCCCAAAAACTGTTAAAATTCGAAACTAGTAAAATTTCTGGCATTATCGGATACGATGGTTTTAGGCAAACCGTACCTAGCAAAAGTAGACAGAAGTGCGGGAATCGTGAATTGTGAGGTTATATTTGCAGTTGGGAAAACTTCGACCCATTTCGAATGCGCGTCCAAGATAATGGAAAAATATTTACCGAGAAATGGTCCCATATAATAGTTATGAATTCTAGAGAATACTTCTTCTGATGGACTCACTGTGTTCACTGAACACTATTCACAACTATTTGCTAGATGCTCTATATCTTTATTAATGCCCGGCCTAAAAAAAAATATGTTCTGGCAATACTTTTCATATTTATAATTCCCAAATGAGATGAATGCAAAGGGAAACATTCTCAATTACATATTGAATAGAATTCTCGATAAATGAATAGAAATCCAAATAACTATCTGAATGAAAATGCAAATTTTCAATTTTAGATTTGTTCTTCTGAGTTAGGGTCTTTTCAGAATATCTATCAAATGTAATTCAATGTCCAGCGTGGCTTTAGACGGGGAAGTAGATGTTTTCTGTTAGACATTCACATTTTTCAATTCTCAGAAAAATATTTATATTCAATATTCAATTGAGAATGTTTCCCTTTTCAACATGAATGCCCCACAAGAGGTTATCTTGACGATGGAAGATAGTGACTAAAGTTTATCTTTCAGTCGCAGATGATTCCACATCTGATTTATGAACATCCTGTTCATATTTTCGACAAATAAATGTATCATACCCCATGACAGGTTTTAAAGTCAAAAAACACTAATTTAAAAGTGTCTCGCCAAAAAAAATTATTGTAAATTTTTTCCATCTTTGTGAAGTGAGATTGCTTCTTGAAAATGTGTTTCCCATTTCTTCCGGTCTTCCTGATGATCGTGGAAGCGTGAAATAGATTTTCGTCGACAAAAATGTATTGAAGACCTAGTGAATGCGATGCCTCTCTTGCATCAATGTTACGAATTATTTCTGGTGAGTACTCGATCATCTCTTTTGGAAAACATCCTTCTTTGCCTCATTCACCTTTATTGAGACTGGGATAGAAAACCAAATAACTATCTGAATGAAAATGCAAATTTACCATTTCAGATTTGTTCTTCCGAGTTAGGGTCTTTTCAGAATATCTATCAGATGTAGTTCAATGTCCAGCGTGGCTTTAGCCGGGGAAGTAGTTGTTTTCTGTTAGACATTCACAAAAAATAATTCGATATTCAATTGAGAATGTTTCCCTTTTCAACACGAATACCCCACAAGAGGTTATCTTGACGATGGAAGATAGTGACTAAAGTTTATCTTTCAGTCGCAGAAGATTCCACATCTGATTTTATGAACATCCTGTTCATATCTTCAACAAATAAGAGATAAATGGGTTATAATGAACCAAAAGATCAGCTGAAATCAAAATTTCTTCGACTTTGTTGAACGCCACGTTACAATTTTTTTACCAGAACCATTTGACATTTTTTTTATAGATTGTATAAAGGGTTCAGAACCGTAGCCAAAGTAGGAATACATTTCCCATAGTAATTGATCATACCCAATACTAAATGCAATTGTTTTGTGTGTTTTTGGAGCAGGGACCTTCTTAATAGAAATATTTTTTCCCGTCGTCGTATCTAAACCTTTTTTGACAATCACATATCCAAGATAACTTATTTTTTCTCGAAAAAAACTGCAATTTTCCAGATTGACTTCTAATCCTACGTTTTGCTACCTCGTGAGAACACAATCTTGTCTTTCCAAGTGGTCATTGTAGTCTTTTCCGCATACAAGAATGTCGTCTAAAAAACACATCCTTCTATGACCTGTGTCAGAAATTCCATAATATTTTGAAATTTTGAAGGAGCTGATGCTATTTCATAAGGCAATCTTTGATATTGAAAAAGTCCCTTGTGGGTGGAAATCGTTACTAACACTTTCGACTTTTCGTCCAAACAAATTTGTGCATACGCTTGTGACAGGTCAATTTTTGAGAAAATCGCACCACCCTGAAGTTTTGAAAATAAATCCTCAATTCGTGGCAGTGGATTCTAATACCGAATTCACTGTGATTTTGAAATCACCGCAAATTCTGACAGCACCCGACTTCTTTATAACTGGTACAATAGGTGTTGCCCATGGAGAGTAATCGATACGTTTTATTATGCCTAACATTAGCAAATTTTCCAATTCAGCCTCTACTTTATCTCTTATTCCGAATGGAAGTGATCTAGCTTTACGGAATTTTGGTGTGACATTTTCATCTCTCAATTTCAGACAAACGGTACCTTTATTGAAAGTTTCCAGACCTGTTGAGAAAACTGAATCACATTTTTTTGATCAAGTGATCGATATTAGATATTAGACAACATTCTAACAAACCTCTGTCACCTCTGGACCTAGATAAGACCATTTTTAACTTACCCCAAGAAAACCAAGAAATTTTCAATTTATTGTCAAACTATCGAGCGGACAAGTTATAAACCATTATGGAGAAACATTTTCCTGAGAAAAAAATAGGTTACAAATACAAACTTCCTGTATTTTTTTTTTAACGACAACCTGAGAGACTTCCTGAGAGACCTGAGAGACTCCCTACTCAGAGACCTGAGAGACCTTAGACCTGAGAGACCTGAGAGACCTGAGGGACCTGAGAGACTCTCTACTCTCCATAAAAATAATATGTGACTAGACAAACGACCCACAATCTCTACAAATCTCAATATAATGAGGCACTGGCTACCTCAAAAAAATATTCCCACAATTCATTTATACTGAATTCCACTAACCAAGCTAAATATTCATGGAAGTCAATAAATCACGAAAGGAATAAGCAAGTGAAGAAATCAAAAATATCAAAACTCAGTCCTGATGATTTCAACGAGTATTTCACTCATGTTGCCGAGATCATCCTAACCATTACCTGATATGAACCAATCTTCGAGTGATTTTCTGAATGACCTCCCCAAAACAAAAAATTCACTCTTCCTAGAACCAATAAATCACGAAAAGGTAAACGCTGCAATAAATAAATTAAAAAACTCAAACTGTTTTGATATACATTGTCCAAGCAGTAAAATCATAAAGGCCACAGCGACCCCTAGTAACCCTAATCAATCTATGTTACCTCCATGGAATCATTCCTGACAATATAAATATTAGTAAGGTACTTCCAATATATAAAAATGGAGACCCTGATTTGGCCACAAATTTCAGACCCATTTCTATAATCCCGATTATCGGTAAGATTATTGAAATAATCCTGAAGGAACGATTGTTGCTCTTTTTTAATGAACATAATACTCTTAACAAAGGTTTTCGACCAAACTGCACTACGAGTCAGGCTGTTAGCCGCATTGTTTGCAAATACAGTCGAGGGTCTTGAGAATGGCAAACATATGGAAATCACCGTTTGCGACCAATCCAAGGCCTGTGTATCGCATGAAAAGCTACTTGATAAATTAAACTTCTATGGTGTGCGGTGGGTACCTCTGAAACTGATGAAATGCTATATCAATAACAGAATTCAGTGTGTAGCCATCGAGAACAATTTCTCTGAATTCCAGAACATAAACCACGGAGTCCCGCAGGGAAGTGTACTGGGACTATTGTTGTGTCTTATCTACCTCAACGATATTTTTCACTTCTGGATGTATTTGTTCTGCAGATGACACAACCTTAATTGAAACACATTGCAACCCTATCTCACTCAACAATCTTACTGAGCAAGTCAAAAACAAGGCTCATATTTGGTTCAGTTCAAATAATCTTAAACTAAATCAAGAAAGAACCCAAAACAAATATCTGCAAATAACTATTTTACCTCGAATAACTCAGTCAACCTCTTAGGTATTGTGCTGGACGACAGGTTGAAATGGAGTCCCACATTGATCATTTATGCAAAAAAACTCTCCACCCAATGATTCCTATTGAGACAACTGAAAAAAAAATATTGATCGTTCCAATATTAATAACTTCCTACCATTCTCTCTTTCACTCGCACATCAACTATGGATCCTTCCATGGTCACTATCAGCCACTATTCAAGAAATTCAGAATTTTACCAATCCTTTGTATCGTTATCTATCAAACTCTACTGGAAATTTTTACTAATATAACTCTGTACTCAACAAATGCTGATGTCCACAACCATGCTACAAGATCATCGAATGAACTCAGAACTCCTAAATTCAGATTATCTGTCACAGAGCAAAATTCTATAAATGTCGTAATTTTTAATAAAGTACCAACATCTGTAAAAAAAATTCAACAATCCAAGAAATGTGTAAAGAACCATTTACTATAACAATTTTTTTACTTAATAGAGGAATTCCTATCATTCAACCATGAATGCATGATACTCACCCCAACTCCATATCTTAAAAACTCGTAATAAAAAAAATCTCAAACAATAAAACCCTACTAAGGGCAATGTTTAATACAATCCATTGTTTTGTTGTCAAAACTTTCAAACTATTTGTATATGCATATATATATATATATGTAATTCTGTTCAGTTTATTTTATTTTCCCCTTTGTAACGACTGTTGGTATTACTAGTAATAGGTAATCTTTTAACTATTGTAACTTGACATGGTACAAACATATAATTGTATTAACGCGGTTTAATAAATTATATCCTATTCTATTCTATTATTCGATTCTGAGGAAAAATTCACGTGGCTTATACCAAAATATAGGTACATGAAATCTCTACCGATAATAGGAGGACCACCCTGCGCAATTACAAAAATATTCAATAACTTTTCAATATTTTCGTATAATACTGTGATTCTACACATTCGAAGGGCTCGCATTTTTTCGCCGTTATAAACATTCAAACTTTTATCAGGAGGTGATAATTCGAATCTGATGAAGAACATTTTGAAATTATGTCTAGTTGAAACTGATATGGCTTACTATCTATCATTTTTTATCCTTTTTTCTGTAATTGAAAACAACTCCTCAGTTTCCATGAAATTTTGAAGACTTCTTCGCTCAAACTTACTACTTTTGTAATTTTTCTTCGGACAAACAGGGGCTAGGTGGTCTCTAGCCTTGCATGAATAACACAAGTTATTTAAAAAACGATATTTTTGAGTAACATGATTACCTCTACCACAACACGCACATTTTTCACTTGGTTTCGCACTGTATGCTAGTTGTCCCGAAGATGACATAGGTGTTGGACGATATTTCCGGGAAGTGACGTGATGAACTCCTGGCTCCAACTTAATAAAAGGTTGCTGGTTACTCGAACTTTCTATGGCCGCCATTTCTGCCACTGCCGTTTCAATGACATCAGCAAATAAAGATGTCGACTTCTCTGTGAACAATTCAGATTGAACGTATCCTTTATCAAAGCCGATAATGAATCTATCACGAAGCATCATGTCAATCACTACTTCCTCAAACTCACAATTTAACGCTAAATTCCTTACTCTCGCCGCCTATTCGTTCGCACTTTCATGTGGATTTTTGAACAATGCAAATAATCTAGATTTCGCTACAAAAACGATTCGGTAACTCTAAATTACTTGTCGAACAAATCCGTGAGTTGATTGTAAGTTTTTTCTTCAGGTTGGAACGTGGAAATCAGGCATCTGTTGTATGCTTATATAAATTATTGAATAGTAAAATCCTCCATTACTGTGGCAAATTGATATTTTTGGTCCTAGAATAACATCCAGACAAAACATTACTTTCTTGTGGAAAAGAGCCAAACAAATTTAATGTTAAAAGCACCAATAAATTTGATGTGCAGTAATGCAAACAAACTCTCTAGCATGTGTGACATCTTTTGTTGCAGTATGTGAACTAAAGAGTAAATCTCGTGCGCATCTTTCAATTTTTGAAGGTATTAAAAAATTAGTTCTGATTTTGATTAATATTTTAAAATTGTAGTACTAATCAATTCTGTGATGAATTGTAAAATTGCTCTGTAAATGGGAAAGTGTTGGGAAATAAGCCTATTAAAGAAATGTTGATATTCTGACAATTATTTACGAAAATTCCAATATACAAGATAATTGCCATATCTCATTTAGTAAAATCCCACTTATTCATATGTAATGCCCACAGTTTCCACTGCATCGCAGTTTTTAATCATCAATAATATTAAATCAATATAATTTTACTATTCATGAATGGACTATTGGAAAATGCAATATCAAATCAACAAAACCATAATACTGTCTACTATCATCGTAAGACGATAATGCCACCAAGGATCATTTGTATAAAAACGGTTGCTTATAGAGTTTATGAAGTGTGGGGGTGATAACTATCAATGTATCATCAAAATTCGCTACAGTAAAATATGGTTACTCGTGAAAAACCAGACTTGAATTATTTGTTGGGATGCCAAGTACCATTATATAGTATGGAAAGAATTGATATCCTGCGATCAAACGACTAACATCGAGGAAGTACTTCTGTGAATGTCACCCTGTGATCAGGGGTAGGGAACATTACAACAGGGTAGATTCTAGATTGTAGGGGGGGGGGGGTGCGATATGGCTTTTCAGCCTCTCTGTACCTCGACCTGTGAGGTTTTTTGTACATCACCCTTAATCTGTTCAAGACCCAGAATTCCGAGACTCCTTGCGAAGCGTATTAGTTTCCTGGGAGCTAAGTTCCTGATGTCTGAGGGCGTTAATGAAACCCCTTCGAGGAAGTCTTTTGTAAAAAAGCGCTTGGCAGCCGCAAATCAGGTGTTCTGCAGTTTCAGCGGAGTTCTCGCAGTAACGGAACAGTTCACTGTCTGATCTATCAATTGTTTTGAGGTTATACCTTAGAGGATGATGTTCGGTGAGTGTAGTCCCGTTACCAGTTTCAAGTCTTTTTTGTCCAACTCGAGAGGCTGTTTAGCTTTCTTTGGCGATGGGCTCAGGAGCCTTTTCACTTATCTTTGTCCTGGACCCTTATTCCAGTGGTTTTTTCATTTTTTCAGCTTCCCAGCGCCGAAACTCTGCTTTATTGCGGGCTTTGGAGAGACCACAAAAAGGTTTTGGGCCAGAAAAATTAGTGTTTGTACCTTCCTTGGCACGGCTGTCTGCTTCCTCGTTGTTTCTGATTCTCTTGTGACTTGGCACCCACATCAGTGTGACCTGATTATATGAAGCCAGTTGTCTTTAGGAGAGTTTGCAGTCCCCAAGTCAGTCGAGACTCACAAGGGTGTGACTTTTAGAGCTTTTAGTGCCGCTTGGCTATCTGGATGGTGCCCCCTGGAGCCTCTTGTTTACAAAAAGTAAGCAGGAAAACTCTCCCTCTCACAAATCTTTCATTTGCAATGAAAACAAAAAAAAATCAATTATACATTAATCTATCTGGAGGGCGGATCTGACTACGACGCCGTAACAGTCTATCACTATCACTATTTACCACTGGAACCCTTTCTTGAGAAGTCACAATTATGTCAGTCGACCCCTCTGGACAGGAAATTTTATCCCTTTTCCCTCAGTAATTATAGAACGAGGTATAATAGAAAAGATATGATTATGCGAGCTACTTTCCCCACTTTTGTTAATTTTCAGTTGATTTTTGTGTCTTTTCCATTTCAAACCTCCCTCTACATCTACAATATAAGTTCTACTACCAACTTTTTTCGCGATAATACCTTCACACCATGTGTATGTACGTGGCCTGAAGTCACGAGCCCAAACTTCCTCTAGTTCATTGAAAAATACGTCGTTTTTACCTTGATAATACATTTTTTGGTAATCGTGTTTTTTCTGAACTTCCCGCTCAACAGAAGGTAACAATGAGTCCAATCTGGTCCGCGGTTTACGCCCCAGTAGTAATTCAGATGGTTTCTCACCTGTTGTGGTGTGTGTTGTATTTCTATATTGAAACACAAAAATATCTATTATATAATTTATATTGATTTGTTGAAAATATAAACAGGATGTTCATAAAATCAGATGTGGAATCATCTGCGACTGAAAGATAAGCTTTAGTCACTATCTTCCACGATCATCAGGAAGACTGGAAGAAATGGGAAACAGATTTTCAAGAAGCAATCTCTTTGCAGAAATGGAAAAAGTTAGAATCATTTCTTTTGGAGAGACACTACGAAATTAGTGTTTTCTGACATTAAAACCTGTCATGGGGTATGATAAATCTTCCATCGTCAAGATAACCTCTTGTGGGGTATTCATGTTGAAAAGGGAAACATTCTCAATTGAATATTGATAGAAAGATTTTTCTGTGAATTGAAAAATCCACGATTAAATTGAAGTTATTTTTTGTGAATGTCTAACAGAAATTAACTACTTCCCCGGCTAAAGCCACGCTGGACATTGAACTACATCTGATAGATATTCTGAAAAGGCTCTAACTCAAAAGAAAAAATCTGAAATTGAAAATTTGCATTTTCATTCAGATAGTTATTCGATTTTCTATTCCAGTCTTAATCAAGAACTCATAAAGATGAATGAGGCAAAGAAGAATGTTTTCCAAAAGAGAGTACTCACCAGAAATCATTCGTAACATTGACGCAGGAGAGACATCGCATTCACTAGGTCTTCAATACATTTTTGTCGACGAAAATCTGTTTCACGCTTCCACGATCATCAGAAAGACCGGAAGCAATGGGAAACACATTTTCAAGAAGCAATCTCACTTTGCAAAGATGGAAAAAGTTAGAATCATCTCTTTTGGAGAGACACTTTGAAATTAGTATTTTATGACATTAAAACCTGTCTGGGTATGATAGATTGATTTGTTGAAAATATAAACAGGATGTTCATAAAATCAGATGTGGAATCATCTGCGACTGAAAGATAAACTTTAGTCACTATCTTCCATCGTCAAGATAACCTCTTGTGGGGTATTCATGTTGAAAAGGGAAACATTCTCAATTGAATATTGATAGAAAGATTTTTCTGTGAATTGGAAAATCCACGATTAAAATGAAGTTATTTTTTGTGAATGTCTAACAGAAAACAACTACTTCCCCGGCTAAAGCCACGCTGGACATTGAACTAAATCTGATAGATATTCTGAAAAGGCCCTAACTCAAAAGAAAAAATCTGAAATTTGCTTTTTCATTCAATAGATTTTCGTCGACAAAAATGTATTGAAGACCTAGTGAATGCGATGTCTCTCCTGCGTCAATGTTACGAATGATTTCTGGTGTGTACTCTCTTTTGGAAAACATTCTTCTTTGCCTCATTCATCTTTATGAGTTCCTAATTAAGACTGGAATAGAAAATCAAATAACTATCTGAATGAAAATGCAAATTTTCAATTTCAGATTTTTTCTTTTGAGTTAGGGCCTTTTCAGAATATCTATCAGATGTAGTTCAATGTCCAGCGTGGCTTTAGCCGGGGAAGTAGCTGTTTTCTGTTAGACATTCACAAAAAATAACTTCATTTTAATCGTGGATTTTTCAATTCACAGAAAAATCTTTCTATTAATATTCAATTGAGAATGTTTCCCTTTTCAATAATTTATATCTCTTGAATTATCTTTTTCTCTACTCTTCAGTATAGATTTTTTTCATTATTTTGACTGCCGATTCTGCCAAACCATTTGTTTCAGGGTGATAAGGGGCCCCAGTACTGTGTTTGATCCCATGTTTCTTCAAAAATGTTTGAAATTCTTCTGACATAAATGTTTGAGCGTTATCTGTGCAAAGTTCCCTAGGAAGTCCAAACCTAGCGAAAACATTACCGAGAATACTTATGGTGGTTGTGGTAGACATATTATTTATCTGAAAACATTCAATCCACTTGGAGGTGGCGTCTTCCATTACAAAAAAATACTTATTGAAGAGGGGACCAAAGAAATCAGCATGTAACCTCGACCACACTTCTTTAGGCCAATCCCAATATTTAAGCGATATTTTAGGAGGATTTTTTGGAAATTTCATACATATTTTACTGTTTTGGGCCACTTCTTCGATGCTGTCATCTATTGACGGCCACCATACGTAAGATCGTGCCAGCGCCTTCATTTTCACTATTCCCATATGACCAATTTCAGTATGTCTGCGGCAAAATTTTTAGGTACCACTATCCGATAACCCCCATAATACAATCTTGTTCTATGGTTAATTCTTTACTCCTGCGTAAGAAAGGACGAAGTTCATTCGAAACTAACACTTTGGCCATCCGTTTTGTATACAGAACATAACCTTGCTCAAAATTGGGTTCTTGTGGGCTCTTGTGGGCTCTTGTTTCGTATTTGATCTTGGAGAAATTTATTGGGAAGTTTCCGTTTCGTAAAAATTGCAAATATGATATTGAGTCTAGTTCTTGATTATAATGAATAAATGTATTCTGAGTAAGGTTAGTTATAGATTTTGTGATTCTTGCCCGTGAAAGATAATCGGCAGTGTTTTTACTTGAAGGAATGTATCGGATTTCATATTCAAACGCCCATAGTATATGGGCCTAACGTTGCAGGCGGTTTGCCGCAAAAACGGGCAATCTTTTTTTTTCTCCAAATATAGTTAACAATGGTTTATGATCAGAGTAAAGAATAAATTTTCTTCCATATAAATATTGGAAAAAACACCAAATATCATCGCTAATGCCTCTTTCTCTATTTGTGAATATTTCACCTCTGCGGATAATACCATACGGGAAGCAAATGCTATGGGACGTTTTATATTCCCTTTATAAACATGGCTTATAACTGCCCCAATGGCAGAATTTGATGCATCTACAGTCAATGTCAATGGAAACAGTGGGTGAAATGACCATTTCTTTTATAGTCCCAAAACTTTTTTGACATTCCTTGGTCCACTGCCTTTCAACCCTTTTTTTCAACAAATGATATAGGGGCTGCAAAATCACGGAAGCATTTTTTACAAATTTGCAATAATAATTTGTCATTCCAAGAAACGATTTCAATTCGTTGACGTTTCGGGGTCTAGGACATTGTTTTATAGTATTTATCCTCTCGTCAGATTTATGAAGGCCGTTTCGGTCAATTTTATGACCCATATAGAAAACGGAATCTTGAAAAAATGTTCACTTCTCTTTTCGAACTTTCAATCCACAATCTTGCAGACGTTTCAAAACTTCTTCCAACCTTTCGCAATGCTCCTTATCATTCCTGCCCGTGATGAGTAGGTCATTCAAAAAACACACCAGCCCAGGACTAGAAAAATAATTGTCCATCAGATTTCGAAAAATAAATGGAGCGCAATGAATTCCATAGGGTTGACGCTTAAACGAAAACAATCCCTTATGGGTGGATATGGTTACCAATTTTTGACTGTCTTCCGACAACAATACCTGCTGGTATGCTTCCGAAAGATCGATTTTTTAAATTTTTCGCCCTCTTGCAGTTGACTGAATAAATATTCGATTCGTGAAAGGGAGTACCTTTGTACCTCCAGTTGAGAGTTTGAAGAAATTTCAAAATCTCCGCAAAGTCTAACTCGTCTAACTCCCCCTTTTGTTTCAATATTGGAACGATCGGTGTCGCCCATTCAGAAAATTCAACTGGCACCAAAATATCATTATCGACTAATCTTTTCAATTCATCTTTTATTTTGGGTTCGAGACTAAACGGAACAGGGCCCGCTTTATAAAACTTTGGGGTAGCTCCAGGTTTCAATTTCAGTGACACTGTAAATTTGCTAAATTTGCCAAAAGATTTTTCGAATACGGTCCTGTATTTTAGCATCAATTTATCCGGGTTGATAGGAGAACTTATTATATTATTTAAATCATATTTGACTTTATCTATTCTACCTATTCCTAAATTCAACATTTCTAACGCATTTCTACCTATCAGTGGTGGACCTCCATTTTTTTCCACATATATTTTTAACATATATTCTTTAATTTCGTAATTAATTTCAACTTCTACAAATCTCAGTGGCTCAAATGAGATTCCAACATAATCTCTCAGTGACAAATCATTTTTATGGAGTACTTTATTTTTGAAATGTTTCTGATACAATCTTTCTGAAATTGTGGCATAAGCAAACCCGGAGTCGGCTTCAAAGCAAATTGGAATGCTGTCAATCGTTTATTTGATGTAAGTGGGTTCCACATTTCCTTTATTATCAATTTCGATATTCTGCAAATTGAACATGTACTCATTTGCAATTTCATCAGATTCGGTGGTTTGCACCATGAAATTTTGGTTGACCTTTGAGCGATTACACATTGGTGCCAAATAGCCTTTATTACCACATCGATTGCAATTGCTATTCTTAAACATACACTCGGAACTCCTATGATTTTGTCTCCCGCATACATAACACTTACTTGAGTTCCATGAAGCGCTTCCTGAGGGATGCGCTTTTCGCTGATATGCATACCCTGTCCTACTTGCCGCCGAACTCGAACGGCCTCTGCTGCCTCCAGGAGAACGGCTGAAGTGAACATCTTCAATTTTTACACTAATTCTAGCTGCCTCCACCACCGTCGTTTGTTCTTCCATAGAGGACTCCTTCACTAAAGCCAGTTTTACCATTGTTGCAGACGTCACTATATCGCTCGAAGCATCTTCTTCGAAAAGACGAGACATTATTTTCTCGTTTCCGATTACAATTACGAAAATATCTCGTAACGCCATTTTAAGTTCCACATCACTGAATTTGCAATTCGTAGCGAGACTTTTCACCTTTGCTTCCCACTCCGCGACGCTCTCGTTCGAACTCTTCCTTACGCTATAAAATTTTAAACGTTCCAAAAAATACGATTTTACAGGTGAAAAGTATACGGTTGAAGTGTCGATAATATCTTTAAAAGTTTTTGTCTCTGGCAAGTCGGGCACACATAAACTCCGTAGTAGCACAATGTATTCAATAATATTGCTTTTTTGCCATCTTCTGTTGTGATTTCGTTGGCGATAAAAAATTGGTTAAGCCGTTCCTTGAACATGGAGAAGCCTGAGTTTTTCGGATCGAACGTGGAAAGCGTACCTAAAAGCCCGTTGCCATTTTTTTGGGCGAATTTTACAACATCCACTTTTCTTTACTAAATACCGTGGGTTCACTTTTATTTGAAACGATACTCGTCGCCAGTTGTTATATATGCACATTTAATATGAAATGAAGCACTGATTAATGTAAATACAGGTGTTTAATTCCCAAACGTTCACATTAAACTGGGGCCACTGCTCGAGCTTCGTCGAAAAGGTGCCGTAGGAATGTTTACAAAAAGTAAGCAGAAAAACTGTTTATCGCACATGAACTTTTATAGATATTCAGATATCTAACAGCATCTTGGGCGCAAATTTCTAAAGTATGGATTTCCGGTTGTTAAATGATTGCCTAGGGGTTTTGAGAGCCTAAAACAAGGCTTTCATCTATCTTGGAACCATCAGTATACCTACCATACTAAAGTGCATTCCTTTCTAGTTGAGACCTGTTCGTTGTGAATATACACTGTGTCCGTAAAGAATGGAACAAATTCATTTTTAGCTAACACCGATATAGCGACTAACTTTACGAACAGAAGTGTGCGCATCTTCTTCAAAACTCAGTAAAACATCTAATGCTGTATCAGCATTTGCAGGGGGACGACCTGATTTGCGTACATTTTCAACATTACCAATTTCTCGAAATTTCGTTTCAATCGTACTGACTGTTGAACGCGTTATAGGTCTTTCTGGATATTTATCATTAAACAAATTGCACACTTCCATCTGAGTTCGCGATCTGTCTCCATACCCAATCATCATAAGTATTTCAATTCTTTGTTTTACACTTAACTCCATTTCTACTTCCAATTAAATCTAAGCAATCATTCGAATATTCACGAATACCAAAAATATTGTAGTACTAAACTGTCACTGAACATCAATAAATTACTAAACAAATAATGACATTTCCCAAAAAAGTAGACGACTATGTTTTTTATAAATAGATAAGAAACATTTTTTGTCATATTCTGTCTGCTAGACCACAAGTACTAAACATGTTTGGAAACAGCTCATTTTTATTACTCTAAACATGTAGCAAACTACGGGGTGTTACATTTAAACCAATTGCCGCTAGACAATAAGTATTTTTGATAATATTGTTAATTTACCTAATAAAGAATGTTACGCGTTACTTTATGAGCACACACAAAACTATTGTATTTTTGTCCACCCTGTACCAATTGGAATCAACATGTGATACATTTTTGGAATCAGCTCAGCTAGAGTAATCAGAAAATTGAGACAAAATGGGGGTGTTCCATTTAAAAAAAATGACGGTGACGTCATTACTCGAACGTAATTCACCCTGTATATTAGATTATTATTTTAAAATACGGTAAATTGACATCAAAAATCGACGTGATTCAGGATTATTTTTTAAAATGACCTGTTTAGCTAAAAATGAATTTGTTCCATACTTTACGGACACAGTGTATAGTGGTAGTTTACAGCCACTTCATGATTCACTTCAAAGTCATGCCTAGCTGGCATAATGTCTGATTGCTTACACCACGGTTCTAGGGGAATATTTTCCAGAATCTTCAGATGTCCAATCAGATTTCCAGCTGGATCTCTTGGGGTTAGTGATAACTCCTTCCAGCCGAGCACTTTGCAGTTTGTCTTCAACAGCCTTGCATCCAGAAAAGTGTGTATGGATAAGAACACATATGCTTTCCTTCTGGTTTTCTGCGTGTCCACTATTCGACTTTTTGATCAGACCGTTACCGTTGGTATGTTCTTCAGATATAACTTTCTGAAGGCGTTGAGCGGGTGCTAATTCCGTGATCCCCTCACACATTTGCCTCTATGTTCTTCTTTTGGATTTTCTGAGTTCCTTGTTGTAGGTACTCAGAAGAGCCGCTTTGTCGTCTTCCCAGTGTCTCCCAGTATTCCACCAAAGCATTTCTCTGCTGACTGCTTTTTGTTTTTCTGGGTGGCTTCCATTATAGCAGTTTGAAGCTGCTTGGAGGCTGTGTCGAGTTCCTCGGCTGAATCGATGGATATATGTTTGGTCCCCCAACTGCCTCTCGAAATGCTATTCATAAGCATCCCAGTTGGTCAGTTTGGGTATTATATATCCCTTGAAGCGTGTTTCCAATGACTCCAAGTCGAATCTTATATGTCGATGATCCGACATCGAGTAGTCATCAGATACATGCCAGTTGGGGATTGTTATAAATGGATCAGCAATAATCTCTTTTCTGATGGCATTTATAAAGGTGGGTGCTTCCCCACGTGAGATAGCGCGCGTTCGCGTCGCAGTCAGAATGAAGTGCCTGTTTTCTCTTTGACCATCTGATGAGGCTTTGGACTTGCTCTGGTGGTGGGTATGTCGTCGAGTCTCCCGGAAAGTAGGCAAATGCAATAACGCTCTGCCTCTTGCCTGTTTCAGTAGACACGTCCACGATGGCGATAATATTGGGTGTGAGCAAAATGGCTGCTCGTAGTTTTTCATGAGTGTTGCAGAAAAGTAACTTACATGATTTAATGGCGAGTCCTTGTATTCGTCCTCTATTAATCCAGTGCTCTTGAATCAACCCTATAAAGAGGTTTTCTTCAATGAACCTCTTTTTTCTAAGCACATTTGTGGCTGCTTGAGAATGTTGGAGGTTTATTTGAAGAGCCTTGAGCTTTTGGCTCATCTGGGTAGAATTTTCACCAAGATATCTTTGTGAGGCACTGCTGCCTGTCCAACGACCCTCAGTTCCATATCCTCCCATGGTTTTTGGGGAGTTTTACTCGCCCTGTTTTCCAGGATTTCAACCATGATGGGTTCCACGAGAAGCTGCCGAAACACAATCACCTGCGGCAGAGCTCCGCATGCCGCAGGAAGGCAAATCAATCCATGGGCGCCAGATTACTACAGAGTGGTCTGAATAGTACTGATTAACAATTTTGCCTCAGTGCAATGAAATAAAGAAAGAACTCTTTATTTAATAGGTCAATTGATTACATCAAAATGTCTTTATATAACAGTGTTATTATTTTCAATGTCATTTCAACGCAAACATCGGCGATAAACTAGAAAAAAGTAACAAACAATAAATTCAAAAACTTTACCAATTTGCATTCGTTCGTAGGATTTGACGCGCCCTAGGCGGGCGCCTTATCCGCCAAATGTATAATAATATCTGAACATAGGTATTTTTTAACATGTCATCTTGGGTTGTAACGTTTTATGAACCAGAAACAGAAGAGGAAATAATGTAGGTTATTTATGCAAGTGTAAGTTAAGGTAAACAGTACATGAGTCTGCTCCTATAGCACTTTCACTACTTTTTGTGAATATATTCAATTTATTACATACAGTATCCTGTAACTGACTCCCAAAAAAAGTACCGATTTTACCAATCAGACATTTCTGGTAGACTAGATGTCTTCTATCAATATTGTCTGGATCAGGGGTTTTATTACTAGGTAGGATTCGTATATTAACATAATGGGACTCTGAGGTATCAAATCTTTGGCTTCTGAGATATAGAATCATGGTCGGCTATTTAAGTTGGACTCACAGTCATAAAGAATTGTCATTATTTTTTCGAAATTGGCACAGCTCCTCTCACATTACGTCTTAAATGTTCTTCGATAACTTTCACTGTACGTTCCCACAATCCTCCCCACTAGGCATCATTGGAGATCCATTTAATTTGTTTCACTCAAAAGTATTCCACAATTGTTTGGTTCCATTAAATTTTCTTCAGCGAATTGTTACTGCAACGAAGTTCCTTCCATTTTCGGAATGGACGAAAGTGATTTCACTAGTTCCAAATGAATTACCTACCTTATATGATGCACAGGAGAATGAACCGATTTATACTTTTTACTTTCCTTCGAAATTATGAGTACTGCCAGATCAACACCAGATTCAAAAGCTAAAGCTTAGTTTATCATGTTTTTCGGAGCGGTGTGAATGTGGTGTCTACGAATTCATTGGTAAATCTTTCACAAATTCAACATTTGGGTGTGATTTTCCCAACTGTTTCCTTTCCTCTGACGAGCCAATATTTTTCTCCTCTGGAAATGCAAAGAAGTATTTGGACTCCTGTATGCTGATTGATTTAGACACTACTGTCACCGTTGATCAAATATCAATTTTTCAACTAATACATGTTCGTATGGAAGAAATATTGGAAATTTGAAATTTTGTGCTGCAGTAACAAAACGTGTTCTAACTCTCCCTCGTCGTCTTATTTTTTTTTTTTTAGATTTATCGTCGAACATTCTTTCTGTATAATTTCCTGCATATTTAATGCCGTCATACATTACTGTCCCCGTATTTTCAAATGAATTATAATTTTTGAGCGTTATTATGAAATTTCAAAATCCACGCAAACGTTCAAAGAATGATTCCGGAAAATGTCAATCTTCTTATAGAATTATCTTCACTTCCTGGACTTGTTTTCTGCATATTCAATTGGTGGATTCGGTTAATAATCTTCACTATCTTTCAACCATTGCAGACCATGCCAATCTCCCCACCATGTATTTTAATAATAATAATAAATCTTCATTTACCAAGAACACTTAAAGTAGGTTTCGTCAAATACAGTTAGTACAAACTGACACGTTCATGTATAAATGAGAATGTTTGCTTTTTCATATAATATTGCATATATACTTGTTAAGATAGAGAGTAGATTAAAGCTATGGATATACACTTGGATCGAATAAGTGGTGTGAAGTATCTTGATTAACTGCCAATCATTTGTTATTTGTTATCTAATCCTAGGTTGGAAATGACAGTACCCTTAGTAGCTAATTTATTGCATGAATTCTGCAAGATTATAAAAACATGTTTCTACTAAGTATTCTTTTAATGCTTTTCTGAATGCTTGATATGATTTCAAACTCTTTATATTTTCCGGGAGTTTATTGAAAACTTCGAGACCTGCATAGTTTGGTGATTTTTTAAATTTACTGAGGTTGCATTTCCAAAAGGGATTCTCTCTTTAACCTCGAGAAGCCACCAGTGGAATTCAGGTTTCCTGGTACGTGATTCCTCTCTTTTATATCTGTTATAGAACGTAATTCCTTCACTTTGTTCTCAACGAATATTTTCCATGTGATCCATGTCAGAACTACCATTGAGTCAGTCCAATGTAATCAATTCAGAATTCTAAATGAATCATCTGGTCTTCTTTACAAATTGCTCCAATCTAAATCCTATAACACGAGCCAATAATTCAAGTTTTGAAATTCTTATATTTTTCCGTGCACTCACGACCTTTGCTTAAAATATTTGTACATGAAAAATTTAATTTGTCTCCATTCTCATGAAAACACTAGCTGCCACCCCACTATCATCACAGTGAATATGATATTATATAATAATGTGATTGGCTTAGATAATAAAACAACAGAGTAGTAAGAGGATGTTACCCGTCAAATGTGTCTAAAGAAAATTGTATACTGTCAGTTTGACGTCAAGAAGTTTATTTTATCTGATAACGTTCATTATAGTCTCTCTCCAAATATAGCTTATCAATAATTATTCATCGGTGATAGCACTCGTTAAAACCGATGATAATCATTGCACTCGTTTTATTACCCCCGATAATATAATATTCGACCATAAATTGTTTTTTAATGCTGATTGATCAGAAAATATTACATAAATAGGAGAAGTCAGTGTTTCATCCAATTATTAAATATGTTTATCAAATTAAATGGTAATTCATTGTCATTTCCAACTGTCAAGCCTCTCATAACATTTTTGGGTCAAGGTGAAATCCACTCTGAGCACCATATAGTAAACCACGTTTTATTTAAGGAATATTTTGTGAACTGCTAAATGCACCCAAGTGGCAAATGAAACTAGCTATACAATTCTCAATATAAAGCGATTCTGAAGCAGCTAAGATTTTCGTAGATTTATTAGATTTTCTAATAACGGCATAATGAGGTATTATTGAACTTTATCACCGTTTCATCTGTGGTTTCTTTTTCAATTCCTAATTTTGCCTAGTGTACCTTTTCATATTTTTCAAGATTCAATAATTCCTGTTAGAAATTTGCCAAAATGTCGGCACCCAAAAATATATCAAAAAACTTCGTTTAGAATTATATTCATTCTTTCAATTCGGGAATGATGCTGCAAATGCTCTCTTGTTCAAGCACATATAACTTGGTTTCGAAGTTTCTATCGAGTTTTGAACAACTATATAAAAAAGCGATGTATGATGTTTTCTACGCACTTCTATTATATCCCAGATCTGTCGCACATTTTGACAACATATAGGATTTCTGTGGTGCTGAGTCTAATACGCGATTATTTGGCTTTTTTATCATCGGATTCATCAATTTTTGACCCATTCCTTTCAGACAACTCTGAGCACATGATGATATTTTACAGGCAAATGAAACATCTAATGAAAGTATCGACTTGCATGGTTTATTTTCAAACATGAGAAACAATCCCTCTCAGTTTAAACTTTTGGTTCTTTTCCTCGAGTATCAAATTTTGTGCTTTGAAGCATGAACAAATCAGAATATTCTCACCTTTACCTGGTTGCTTCTTCAAATTCGCAGAAGGATGTCCAAATAAACTTCCAATTCATCTTGTTTATGTTGTTTGATCCTATCAGTTATTTTCTGACCGATAGCCAATTCCTTTCCTATACCTGGTTTTAGAAAGATTGGTCCTTCCTTCCGGTCTACCTATCTTTTTATAAAATCTAATAACATTGTCACTATTTTTGTTTTATTAGAATTACTTTTATTTTCTTTGTCCTCTTTGACTTCTATAATCAAATGTACATGCTGCGGTTCCTTTCACAAGTTTTCGGGAGTTCCTCTGGTAACGCTGACTCAACTAATGGAAATAGCATAGCAACATACTCATCACTAGTTACACCGAGAGTTTCTAGTATCTAACTTGTTAAGTCGCAGTTAAGTCTCTAACTTGTTATATAAGCTACTCATTCTTGTATTAGTTTTATTTGCTTGCTTGTGGACCCCTATGAGGAATGCGCTCCTGGCAAAACGTGCTTTCATGTGAGCAATTTCTTTATATAGTTCGATCCGGAAGGTGGAATGCTTTCGATAAATTTTCGGGCCACAGCACCTGGTTCAGTTGCTTCCAATGAATACTGGAATTTCCTTGAACTCGCACCAAAAACCAATTCAGATTCTTACATTACCGTCGATTTTCCTTAGTTCCTTGGTTTGGGATATTTACATTTGTGTCTCAGCTCTTCTCCACTCAAATCACACGAAATTATATTATCTCTTATCAACTCAACCAGAGTGCAAAACCTATAACTGTCTTCCAATTGTTAAAGACTGGCTAGCACTTGTTCTTTGCCAATTATCTTTGCTGTAGTGCTAGATCCAAATCTTAACTGCCACAAAACTACATATGGTATGGAAAACTTTGAATTCCCAGGATTATATACCTCGAAATTAATTCGGCCAATAAGGATTTGTTGCTTGTATATTCTCGAATATACACGCTACTTGCTATTAAACAGCTATTTACCATTTTTTATACCAAACCTATCAAAATAATTCAGTCACTGTCAAATGATGTCCAAGTCACTGCCAAATTGAAAAATGATGTTCCTTAGAAGAAATTCGAAAAAACCTAGATAAAGTAACACAATTTGAACTTATTACCAGTCCTTTGACATGGAATTTTATATGAAAGTTCAACCCAAATCAAAGTAACCAGTGATTTAGACACGCAAAGTTATTGGTTTACTGTGAAAAGTTGCACTTTGATGAGTTCGGATATTAGATATTAGTATACCTTGTTGCTGCCTTTCTATTGAAGTTTCCAGTCCGGTGGACGTATTTCTGGGATCTCAATGACAGCTTACATGCACTCTTCGCAGGATTTATCTTCTAGACCAGGTATGTGGAATTTTTATTGAGTATTTATTTCTTCAGTTCTGCCTTTCAAGAATTTTTCTTGTTCGGAATTTTTATAATAGGTTTTTCTTATATTATCTATTAATGCTTCTTTTAAAATTTTCTACGTGGCTTCACTTTTTATTTTTTCAATCTCTTCTAACTTGTTATCTCTCCCATGGTAAACTCACAAATTTTTATTTTTTCACAGATTTCCGAATTTGTATCACTTCCTACCTAATTATTTGCTGTTCTAATTAATATTGATGATTTTATGAATGATATCTAATTCTAACTCTTACATACTATTTACAAATTCTTTTTTAATTTCTGCCATTACATTTTATTATATATTATCACTTTTCCCACACATACTCTCTCGAATCCCATTGGTGAGTTTTCTGTTGATGTCTGAATTGTCATACAGGACGTTGATCTTACTTTAATTCAATGTTTGCTATAAATTTCAATTTTGATATGGTTTAATCGTGGATTTTCATATATCGTTGGATATATATTTTTGATAACAGAACTACTTCAGGAATCAACTATCAACTAAAGCATAGTATAATAGTAAAAAGGTAAAGAACATTGCAAAATAACATAGCTTTATCAACGATAACTAAAATACCTAATAATAATAATGATAATTATAAGTTTAATTATTTTACAACATTGCTTAACATAACAATATATATATATATATATAATATATATATATATATACCATAATTTAGTGCTCTTTTGATGCTAGTTCAATCTCTGCTCAGAATTTTTGTGGTTTTCGCCATTATAAAAGAAAACGAGTTTTTGTTAGCTACGATAAGATAGCACAGCACGGCAAAATTGTATACACCAGTACTTTTTTATGCTTATTTGTTCCACCATCAGCATTTTTGTTAATTAATCAAAGAATGAAATAAATCAGCAACATGGAAGCACTGATTAATAGTATGAAGAATTCAAAATATTCCCATGAAATAAAGAAATTGATTTGTTAGATTAACGTAGATTTACAAGAGTCCTTTCTATTTTCAGTGTTCATAGCAACAATAATTCAGATAAGACAACAAATTACCAAAAAAAATTGCACCAAATGATGTTATAAACAATTTTAAATACAAAATAAAATGGAAAGTTGCTGCATGTGCAAACTTTTAAACTAAGTTTCACCAAAAACATGTCAAAAAAGTAGGCCAAGTTCGGTACAAACGACATTCAGGGTTGTCGAAAAAGTAAAAGTTTAATCTTGTATTGAATATCATTACTTTTTACTATTTACTATTAAAACTAAGTAACCTAACTAAATTATTTGTAGTCTAAATAGAACAACTAGCAAAGTTGACTTTTGAGCCTTCAAAATATCATCACGTTAAACGTAATTTATTGACTATTAAACTTGCCAAGTTATAAATTCAATCTCACAGAAAGTAACATTTTTATAAATCAATTGAAGAACATTGTACATTCCTACAGCTATGATTTAAGGAACTGTCATGGAACTTAGCACCCGTTAAAATCTCAACTCTTTTATCGGCAACGCCAACAACCCTGAACGTCGCTTGTACCGAATTTTTAAAAAGATTTATACTTTCATTTTATCTAAATAAATACACAACCTCAAATGTTTTTTCTTGCGTTTACGCTGCACTGTTTTCTTTTCATTATCAATTTCTATATTTTCTATTGCGGTGGAAATGTTATAGCGCATAGCCCATTCATTGTATGGATTTTTTTTGGCACGTTTTCTGTTCAATATAAAGATAAAGTTGCCAAGTCGCAGAGGTATAATTTGCCCTTTGCTGAATATTGAGGAACCTTCATCGAGAAGGGGGCGCTGTCAAAACTAAGGGCTTATGATTTGTGAATTGTTATTGCATATGCCAAGCAAACAGGGAATAGGGAATTGTTTCTGGTGAGACCCGGTGAACATATGCATTATTCATTATCTGAAACTCCGTCTTAACGCGTTCTAACTGGTATGTTAAATTATGGTAGATTTATATCCTGATACTCAAGATGACATTTCAGTTGTAATGTTCAGTTGCAGTAGTTGAGTTGAGATGGCGTTAGCTTATGGGTGTCGTCCATTCTGCTAATTCAATCCCAGCGAATACCATGGAGTGGATGGATTTTAATTGTTTCAGTCAAGTACCGCAGACATTAATCATTGTTTGATTGACCTACCCTGTACTGATGATGGGCAAATACCCCGAACCGGTCTGCAGGTGGTCAACCTTAGGAAAGTGGTTAATATTTATCCAAACATTTACAAAGTACCTTGTAGGACTTGCACGTTTGTCCATCGGATGTAATTCAACGTCCTTCGAGGCATTAGCCAGGGAAGTAGTTGTTTTTTTATGGATATTCGACCAACATACACCTATTGTATAGGTATTTGTAGTCAGCAGACTTCAGGAAAAAGACGTTTTTCATACATATTTTGATTGAATTATTCCAATGCTTAGGACTCAAACCGTAAAATTATCTTCCAGTACATACTACCCCTGTAAAGTAACATAATGAAAAATGTAATTCTTCTATTACGGATATTTTCTGAGATATTTGGTAAAATTCATGTATTAAAAATATATCTCTTCAAGCAAAAGATATAATAAAAATGACGTGTTTTGCTTTATTCTTCACTTCAGTTTCATATATAACAATTATTCAAATATCCCCTCTTATTGAATCTCTACATTATAAAATAAAACTAATGACCCAATTTCATATATAATGTCCATACGTTCCTATGTTTTAGATTATTTAGATCTTTGATCATCCGGAATATATCTTTTTGAATGGAGATTTTTGTTTTGATACAACTGCTCATTTTCAATTATACTTTGAATAGGTTAATTTACGAATGTTTTTTTTATTGAAATGATTTTAATACTAAGAAATTTGGATATTAGGGAAAATGCAAGCTTTTGTATTCACAAATTATAAGTTTCGGAAACCAAGGTCCTGTTATTGATATTATTAAAGTATACGGTTGCGTTATTTTCATTATTCACTTTCAGGACATCTAAGAATAGTCTACGCCTTTCGTGGGCAGATACCCTTGTGTACCCAAGTCTCCGTTTCAAATATAATATCGTAACACTCCTCTTCAATACCTTATCGATACCAAAGTGGTACTTTCCCGAACCATGGATTTGCGTCAATTACTCTTGTCTATCCCAGAAATAAACGAATTGCGCACGTAGGTATCATCAGTGTCCGGATGACGACTTATAGATAAAATAATCTCAAAATATGTGGTTCCACTTCCTGAGAGCAATCAGATTTGGGTTTGAAATAGAAATTACCATATTATCTCTGCAGAAATATTTTTTTAGGCGATTCTTGATTTAAAGGGCTTCTTTATTATTTTAATTTATCGTTGGTGCATTTCTGCGAACAGGGTTTATCACCCACGCCGATGAGCACACACGTCCTACCTATAGGTAAGAATCTTTCAACGAGTTCAAGATCCATGAACTCGGTAGTGCCATTTAAAAGTCCCATCCGAAGGTCTGCATATATCGTGATCAGTGATATAGCACCTGCAGCTGTGAATATGCTACTACACTGCTTCCTAACCACGAGTGTTCCTTGGCAGGCGGTCACCCATCCAAGTACTAACTGCGTTCGACATTTCTTGAATTCAGATATCGATAGACTTTCGTCAACTAGAACATCCGGCCTGTGCCACCAATAAAAAAATAATAATACGAATCTGGTGAAAAATAATCTGTTTTGCACTTCCTTGTGTATGTTATAATGTCTCCAACTTGTGGAATGTTTATTTTGAATATAACGTTGCTCCATACAATTTTTACAAATTTTCTAGTGCCAGCTGATATCTTCGGAAATGGAAATTATGTTCTGTCTCTGTGAATAACGTTAACGGTACATCATAACTTCAACTTGAGCAATAAGTTTTTGTCGTGTCTGGTTGTTGTGTTATCATCCTTTTTCAATCTATTTATTTTTTATTCTACCTTAACAGAATGCAACGTGAAGATATCATGTAAGTATGTCAAGACCCTCCATCCAAAATCTAATATGAAAAAATGCGTTGAAAAATATAATTTAATAGCACATTCGAGTAGCCTATGCCCATTTGAAATTTTTAAATATGATGTATACAGGGTGATTTACCTCAACATGCGTAAAATTAACAGGTAGGTTGTCTCCACCACAAGAATTAAGGAAAATTAAAAATTAAGAAGATATGACCAAAAAAATTGAATTGTTTTCATAAATGCGCTGCCTATGGCCTTATCTGATCTGAGGGTACATGATGGATTGAAAACAATAATAACACTGTTATTGTTGTAATTACAACTTAAGTTTCCTCATTCAGTAGATTTAGGACGTCTTAATCAACTGCAACAGGACGATTCCTGCCGTTCTCTGTGATCTGGTGAAAAACGTGCATTGCCACTGAACTGCACACAAAATTATTCATTCATTTCATTGCACTTTATGTGGTAATCATATCACAGTAGCCAAGCAGCACTAAAAGCTCTAAAGTCACACACTTGTGAATCTAGACTGACTAGGGACTGCAAATTATCCCTAAGATAACTTGGCTATAAACAATCAGGTTGCTCTGATGTGGGTGCCAGGTCACAAGGGAATCAAAGGCGATGAAGAAGCGGACAGCCTTGCCAAGGAAGGCGGAAACACTAAATTTTCTGGACCGGAACACTTTTGTGGTCTTTCCAAAGCCCTCATTAACGAAGAGTGTCGGCACTGGGAAGCTGACCACATTGAAACCCACTGGAATAAGGTTCTAATTACTTATTTAAATTTCCCAAAATTTAAAATGAAAAATAAAACCCCATTAAAATATAAAATAAATAAAAATATTACAATAACATCAACTTCAAAAATGTACTTACTTATAACTTACATAATTTAATTTATTCCACTAAATTAAATATCTAATCTAATTTCTTATTTGAATTTCCCCAAATTTTAAATGAAAAATAAAACCCCATTGAAATATGAAATAATCGAAAATATTACAATAAAACCAACTTCAAAAATTAACTTACTTATAATTTACACAAAGACAGGCGAAAAGGCTTTTGAGCCAATCGCCAAAGAAAGCTGAACAGCTTCTCGAGTTGGACAAGAAAGACTTGAAACTGGTAACGGGACTGCTCAGTGAACGTTGTCCATTTAAATATCACCTCATAGATCAGACAGTGAACTGTGCCGTTACTGCAAGAACTTCGCTGAAACTGCAGAACACCTGCTTTGCGACTGCCAAGCGCTGTTTTGCAAAATGCTTAAGTTCTTCGAAAGGGTTTTACTGAAGCCCTCGGACATCAGGAACTTAGCTCCCAGGAAACTGACGCTTCGCAAGGGTCTTGAATAGATGAAGGGTAATGTGCAAAACACCTTACAGGTCGAGGTACGGAGAGGCTGAAGAGCCATATCGACCCCCCTACAATCTACATATCACAGTATCCTTGCGATGTAAACACTGAAATAATCCTTAACAATTATAATAAAAATGACAAGTAAGCATTATAATTTGACCAACAACTTCGCAGCTACATGCCTTGGATGATATTATTTTTTCAAGTAGTTTTTTTCATATGGCACCCTCTAGAGGCACAATACTATCTCAGAGAGGAATCCAACGGTATACTCTAATCTCAAATCCGATTAGCTCATGAAACAATCTAATATTTTATTGTACTATAATTTCATTTAGATTCCAAAAAAACAACATTTATAGAGTGAACCATTCGGAAATAAAAAGGTGCTAAGAATATGAGAGATTTATCGAAATGTGCTACGTAGGCTGTACATCGAACCCATGTAACATATTTCCAATATCTTGAGCGATAAAAGGGGGTTTTGAAAATTGGCTAGTGTACTATTTATAATGGATATTTCACATTTTTCATCGCACATACTTCGAAATAATATTAATGCAGTCTATTATAGAAATTTAATCATTGAGAATATTGAAACTGTTCGAATTTTATATCACCCAAAGGGTTAGGTTAGTTATTTGTTGTATTTTAAAATATCTATGTTCATATCACCGAAAACAAAATAGTCTTTTTTGATACTATGTACATTTTGAAGTTTTACTATAATATTTTCATTTGGCGATCAATAGATAACAAAAGCAGATATTGATATTTTTCAACTTAATTTCAATAAAACAGTTTTCACACACTTTCTTTATTATTTAGAATTCTATTTTATATTTCACAGAAAATCCTGTAGCGTCTCCTCGTGTAGATCGTGACGAATAAACATTGATGCTTTTTTTTTTTTCATTTATTCCGGTTTGGGATTATAATAAATTTGCTTAATAGTACCAATTTCATTTTATATTGAACAGGTGTTCATATAAGGAATGTTGAGAATATTGCACATCTTGTTGTTAAATGTTTTGGTTAATCATGAATTACGATATTTGTTTTTTCCATCAGTTCCTCAATATTTTTCAGAACCACGTAATATTTGGAATCTCGATGGAAGGTTTGAACGATAGTCATTTCATCTGTCGAATAGATTTTGATAGTTTTTGTAAAGCAATTTTTAAAAGAAACTGAATGGTCGACAGGGTGTCGAGAAATGTTAAAAAACGAAAGAATAATCAAGGCAAAAATTTACCATCGATGATAAACAAATATTAAAAGTAGTAGACATATCTAAAACATAATTCTCAGAACGTCTCAAAATAATAAAATTATGTTGAAATATCGGCTCGACCAAACCTAAAACAAATATATTGTAGCTGCAAATACTGCAGCTATGTGGGTTGAAAGAATCGGAAACAATATCGAAAAAAAAAACATATTTTCAATATTTTGAGGTTTTATTGACTGGAAAATAGTCAGATGGTTTTTGTGGTATGTTTGAATAATTCTCAAAGTATGCAGTTATTCGGAAAACTGCAAAGTTTTTTTTTGTAAATATCAACATTGTCTAAAGAAAGGTTTTTTTGTTATTTTTTCTGAAAAACGGGTATATCGTTTTACGAAATTGGGATATGAAATTGAATATAGAATTTATCACATTGGTTCTATAATATGATCAATGACCTAATTAACATTTTTGAGGGAACATTCCGAGTACTTTACTTACTCACAAAAAGTAATTTCCACTTCCAGTGGAACCTAAGGTGGAAATATTAAAATTACTCAGTTGTTGAAGCCAAAAAGCTTAATATAAAACAATTCCTCCTACACTGATATTGCACTGTCTTGTTCTGCAACGGCCTACTTGCAGTGCTGTGAAGCTAGTGTGCTGTGAATACTTCAAGTTTTACTCATATGAATCAGGGGTACAAGCTTCCTAACAATCTCTATTAATTAAAAAGTTGCGAATGAAGTTTATCATTTACTCGCAGATGTATCCACATATGGTATGATCATCCCGTTCATAACTATCAAAGTAATCGATAATCACTTTATGATTTTGATATTTTTATTGAGCCAATATAGCATTGTAATTATTTTACCAATGTTTTTATAACGACATTGCACCATATTGATTTGGACTGCTCTCAAATGTGAATTTCTCATTCCATTACTAGAAACAGCTGAAAGAAGCAAGTTAACAGAAACATCAAAACAAATAAAAATATCTCGGCTCTCACTCCGATCCTCCATACACTATTCCTTTAACTAAATAGAAAAACTGAGTCACAAATTCAAGGATTCCATAATAAAAAAAAGTTAATGAGTGAATTAAACCGAGAAAGGAGGAACGTGAAAGAAACATTTCAAAAAACTCTATCAAAATATCATACATGGTTACCCCTTGCCAGAGAAAAAAGTAAGGAATGGCAGAATGGTGATTAAATGATTCCATATACCCTATGTATGCATGCAAATATGTCATCCGAAAAAATGCAGACAGAGCAGGTATGATCCCCGAAGTCTCAACGTTTGGTAAATAGAATTATCATTTGAATAATGTTAGCCCTATTTTTTTTCAACTCGGAAAATCCAGAATACAATAAGTATTTGCGAAATTGATCATTTTTGCAAGACAATAGTCATTTGGTGAACGCAGTTTCTCATCGAGGCAAATTAATTCATTTGACTTTCTACACTCATATAGACTTTCTACATATATATACTAGCTGGTACCCGCGACTTCGTCAACGTGGATTTGGTATTTTTTCCAATTTTGTGTTGTTAAATCTAGCTAATGAGTGTAGTTTCCCGTTTTCCCGTTTCTCGTTATCCCGTTCCACGTTTTCTCGTTTCTCGTTATCACGTTTCCCGTTATCCCTTTCCCGTTATCTCATTATCCCAATATCGAGTTATTAATAATTTTACAATAGTATATTCAATATATATATATATATATATATATATCGATAATAATTTATTTACTTTCACTGTAGTAAGTTTTCAAAGTGCGTTCCTTCTTGTTCAAGACACATTTCAGCTCGTTCAATTGTTTCTCTCAACACATTGTTGTTGCATAGTAAACCTTTTCTTCAACATATCCCCAAATAAAGAAATCGAGCACAGTGAGATCCTGTGAGCTGGCAGGCCACCGTACTGGACCATTGGTTGCAATATCTTGATTATTAAAATGCTATATTGAGTAGTTAAGAACTTCTCTGGTATTACGAGGAAGTGTTCCATCTTGTTGACAGTAAATTCGCTGTGAAACTGCTAAAGGTAGATTATTAAGATGATCCTCGATTTCATCTTGAAGAAAACCTAAGTACCTAACCCCTGTTAAATGACCTTGAAACAATATTGGCCCAATAATTATGTTTCCAACGATACCAGCCCTGACATTGACACCAAACCTTTCTTGAAAATTGCATGTTGATTTTGTTGGGCCCAATACCGAGTATTTCGCTTATTGAACATACCATTATTTGTAAATCGTGATTCGTAGGAAAATAGAATGAGGTTAATAAAATTTGGATTAACTCTATGATTTTGAAGCAGCCAATAACAAAAAACTACCCATCTATCGCCATCGTCAGCTTACAAATGTTGATGTAACTGATATATAAATGCTCGATATCCGTGCTTTTTCAGTATTTCTCTTGCTGATTCGTGAATTATCTGCATTTCTTGACTAATTTCTCTTAAAGAAACCATAGTAGTCTCTTCATTTATGATAAACCTCTGTTCCGCATCTCGATTTCCTTCTTGCCTAAAACGATTCTCAACATATGGAAAATACTGATGGGCTGGATGTTGCCGATCGGGATATCTCTGAACATACAACTCAGCAGCATTCCTTGAATTTCTATGTCATTCTCCAAATATTAATAACATATCCCCTTTTTCACTTTGAGTATACATTATTTTGAAGAAAAATTGAAATGAAATTTAACGAAAATTAAAAAACTTTTACTGTCTGCTCATAAAGCTTATGTCACTGTCATTACCTAAGTGTTTTGTTTTCCAGAGAAGACTTGATAAAATAAGTGCAAAATATTATGCATCAAGGCTATCCATGGCAAACTTGACAAAAGTAAATAAATTATTATCCAGTATTTTCCTTAGTAATTTTTAATGTATTTTCTCATTTTCAATACAATCGCAAATAAATTAGTATCGTTAGATTCGTCAAAAAATCCTTTTTTCGGAAAGTGCTTGTCAAAGAATGGTCGCCAGTTGAAAAATAATTGTTAGACACGAAAATGTAATTTTGCCAACTTGTCTCATTTCTATCTATCATACTAGTCACTACAACTTTGCGATTGTAATTTTCTGACATTACCCCAGATTAGTTTACGTCCGATCATGGCCACCTAGATGCAATATTGAAAGTAATTCTAAAAAATGAAATAGGCGTAAAAACTTTTTAAAATTTCACATTCTGATCCAGAATTGTCTCAGAAGTCCAAAAATGTTACAATACACAGGGTACCATTAGAAAATTCAAAACTGGAGACATTTCCGGTGAAACCAGAAGTGACCGGAAAGTGAAAAATATGCGAAAACTATACTCTTCGCATACCATTTACCTATACCAAATCTCATTTTGATACACCTAATATTCTAGAAGTTATGACTTGTCTAATAGATTCGTTGACACCCGGTATATATATATATATGTATATATATATTTTTTTCCGTAGTTTCTTGGGTTATTGGATTCCACAATTATTGATACATTTATATTGTTAAAGACGTTTCGTCCCGGGCCTGGGACTTCTTCAGTTTTATTTCATGTTAGGTATATAATTCTATAATAGAAAATTACAAATTTCAGTTTTTTTTTGACAAGAACAATTTTGTTATTTTGTATGAATACATATCATCATTGATATGGGGGTACGTACCTGAGTGAATGTAGCGGTCAATTTATATTAAAATGAATATTCCTTTTTTTGGAATTTTTCCACATAATGGACTCAACATAATGAATCAACATGTTTCTTGTTCTATAAGGAAGTCGGTTGTTGCGATGGCGCTGATTCAAGACATACGCCGGTTGTGGTGTCGGTATTCAGAATTTGCAGATTGTTTCAATGGGGGAGATAGGATCAACATTTCGGTTTAGTTTAACATTGATATTTTCAGTTCGTTTATATAAGGGTGTAATAGATTTGGCTGAGGTTGTTGATGTCTGTTCTGTCATTCATGGCATTACTATTTTTTTTAATGTGTATCATTTCTTTTAGTTGTCTTTCATAGATGTTGCTATCATTATCTAGTATTTTGTATTTTTAGGGTATTTTGAAATAATATGTTTATTCAGGGCTGTACTGTTGTTTTCCTTTGCCTTCGTTTCTATTCTCTAATAATTGGGATGTCATTCCAATGTACACTTCATTACAATCATTGCAAGGGATGCTGTAAATAACATTTGATTTTTTATTTGTGGGGACTTTACTTTTCAGGGGGGTGTACCATTTTTTCAGTAGATTATGAGTTAATCACAACCCTAATTTTAAAAATACTAAAATACTAGATAATGATAGCAACATCTATAAAAGACAACTAAAAGAAATGATACACATTAAAAAAAAAAGTAATGCCATGAATGACAGAACAGACATCAACAACCTCAGCCAAATCTATCACACCCTTATATAATCAACAAGTTCTAAATTCTTGAACCTTTTATAATAATAAAACAACTCCTAGTTAAAACGAACTGAAAATATCAATGTTAAACTAAACCGAAATATTGATCCTATTTCCCCCATTGAAACAATCTGCAAATTCTCAGGTACGTACCCCCATATGAATGATGATATATATTCATACGAAATAACAAAATTGTTCTTGTCAAAAAAAAATCTGAAATTTGTAATTTTCAATTATAGAATTATATACCTAACATGAAATAAAACTGAAGAAGTCCCAGGCCCGGGACGAAACGTCTTTAACAATATAAATGTATCAATAATTGTGGAATCCAATAACCCAAGAAACTACGGAAAAAAAATATACAGGAAGGATTCAAGAAAACTATTTCAAATATATATATATATATATATATATATATGAATATATATATGAATATATATATATATATATATAGATCGTTTTCAGATAGATTGTGGAAGGTAAAAAACACATAATACCATGATGAGAAACATTATTTCTCGATGAAAAATTATTCAATGACTTTAGTTTTCGCCTCAATCTAACCCAATTTCTAGGCTTGAATCTTCATTTTTCCGGACGTTATTTTGAAAAGTTATCAAATATTTTTGATAAAATTGAAGGATTTCTCAAATATCGTGGGTATATCTACGTTGGGAAAATATACTTGTATATATTTCAATAATTATTGAGAGAAGGGTTTCGAAAAATAAATGTTTTGGATATTTATATATATATATATTTCAGTTGGTATATACCTACTCATGATTATACCACTCGACGGGTATAACTTCTCAAGAATAAATTTCACTTAACTTCTTGTTTTGCAACATTACCTATTAAAACTGTCATGCATAAATTGTCCGTACTTCGGAATATTAGGAATATTGATGAATACGCGCTATGGTAAGACAAACATTTTATTTATAAGATTATGACCTTTAGTGGTAATATTCCAAATACAATATCACGGTATAGAAAATAGCAAACTAAACAGAACCACTTATGACTTTAAAGGAAAAAAGATACAGGATAAAAAAAAAATCCATTGTCAAATTACGAAAAGTTATAATATGCGAGAGAAAAATAAGTTACTGCTGCTGAACCGCGACGACATGACCCTAACATGTGGTATTAGTAAAACTTCGACCGAATATCGCGCTATTTTGGCCAGTAAGTCAGTGTCAGTGAAACATAATATATGTAATCCTCGAATGCGGATTAGTTGCATATACAAATATTGCCTATACATTTTAATATAATATAATTTTATGGAAATGGAATGGCCTCAAAGCTCGTATTTAGCTCTAACAGACAGATCCTTTTTATTTATCATTTGGACTATTTATAATTTGGACTATTCTCAAAAAGACAGTTCATTGTTTATTTTTAATTTATTTATCGTCGGCGTATTTCTGCTACCTAGGCTAATCACCGACGCCGGTGAGCACACTTCCCCCAACCGGAAATTTTGACAAATCCTCTGTTGTTCCAGAGGAAGGTATCTTCAACATCTTCAACATCCATGAACTTGGGGCCACCATCTTAACGCCCCTCCGAAGGGCGGCATATCTACCGTCCTATCTCGTGTTCATTGATATGACGCCTGCAGCTACGAATATGCTACTACGCTGTAGTTGTTCGGGGCATTTTCCACACGCACCTTCTTTGGCAGGTGGTCACCCATCCAAGTACTAAACGCGCGCCCGGTGTTGCTTGGCTCAGATATCGATGAGACTGTCAATCTGACCAGATGCCGCTTGCTGGTGCCCACTATGTCCAATGTTTGTTAACTCCTCAACATAAGCCTATTGTATATAGACCCTCCTTTGATGTATTAAGAAAAATCGGTCGAGTCCACCAATGGTTCCGTAATGTGTACTATTTTATTTAAGTGACTTCAAAATGTATATTTTTGGGTTCACGAGAGTAAATCATATTTACTCTCCCTCTCTCGTAAACCAAACGTGAGAAAATTTAGCTTCTACAAATTACTATCTTGAAAAAACTTGAGAGCCTGGATAAAATCCACTTTGCTACTAGGATTGGTAGCTCACAAGACTGACACAAAAAAAATTGTGAACTGGTGAGTATTTTTTGGGATGTTACTAGTGAAAAAACGTCAGTGACAGGCAGACAGACAGCCACGTGAGTGATTTAATGAGATTTCCGTTTAATTATCTTTATTGGTACGAAACTCTAAGAACAAGGGACGTGCATAAAATGTACTAATGATTATAGACGGTATACATATTTTTCCCTGCTTAGTTGTTTATTCTGATATGAAATGAATCGAAAGAAATTTACTGCTTCTGCGATTATTGCACCAAAACATGGACATTCCAGGAAGTTCTCAATACCAGCACTTCCTCCGCAATCGATTCAATTCTCGCCCAAATCTCTCTGAATTTCTAGACAGGAATCCTAAGTTTTCACGACGTTATTTTAAAAAGTTCTCAAACGTTTTTTCCCTTTTGAAATAATTTTTGCACCCCCAATTTTCTCATTTGGACCATAAGGGTTATTCTAGATAGAAAACTTGGAAATTGGTCGAATTTTCCGATCAAACTATCATTGGATAAATTGTTCGTACTTCGGAATATTAGGAATATTGATAAATAAGCGGTATCGTAAAATCAGAACCACGGCTTATATTTTTAACATAAAAAAAGAGCACGTGCAATTAATTACACGTGACAGAAGTGAATCGTCTTTGGGGATCTAAACCTCAATTTGTAAGTATATATATATATATATATATATATATATATATATATATATATATATATATATATATATATATATATATATATATATATATACAGGGTGTAACTGAATAAGTGTAAAACATTTAAGGAGGTGATTCCTCATCGAAAAAAAGATAGGATCTTTCATATAAAGAAACTTCATTGGAGCATCCCTTGTTAAGATACAGCCCTTAAAGGGGGTACATAAAATTTGTATAACAATTTTTTCACAAGACTGAAAAAGTTACAATATTGAAATTAACCTGACGTTTTGTACTACCAAAAGACACTTAGCCAGTAATTTATTTGGTTTACCCCATGGTTGTAAGGTGAAAAACGCAACCCCTAAAATTTATTTCCAATGTAACTTTTGTCTTATTATTTGTTTACCATTTATTTCCGATAGCCTGTTTCATTCTAAACAAAAAATGTCTCTTGGGTTTTTTGCCCAAAATAAACCAGTAAGCAGCAAAACATTATTTTACGAACAACTACAGAGATACATCGTCATAAATGCGAAAATACGAAACTAATCTATCTAGTAGGTCGCTATTAGCGATAGTGACAATTAAATTGGTATGACGCTGTCAGTTTGGGAATTTTCGAAATTGAATTAATACTAATTGTGTGTTGTTGTTCTGTTCTTAATTTGTTACTTTAATAATTCACTTGTTAATAAAATGGCATACACAAATGAGGAAATGGCTGATATGCATTACGTTTACGGTCTGTCGCAGGGGAATGGGTTAGAAGCTTCTAGAAGATATGCTGAAATGTATCCTCAACGGCAGCATCCTTCACATAGAATATTTGCTCGACTTCATCAACGATTACGAGAATATGGTTCATTCGACAAAAGAACGCAGGATTGTGGTCGCCATCGAGAAATACGAACACCACAGCTTGAGGAAGCAGTACTGAATTTGATTGAAGAACAACCTACTACCAGTACTAGAAAGATTGCTTTCCAGATAAATGTTGATCATATGACGGTATTTCGAATTTTAAAGGAACAACTCTTATACCCTTACCATCTGCAACGAGTACAGGCACTGTTACCGCGAGACTTTCCGAACCGTCTTGAATTTTGCAATTGGATGCTGGAAATGATTAGAAGAAACTGTGACTTTCTGAAGACGATAGAATTCACAGACGAATGTAGTTTTTCTCGGGACAAGATTATTAATTTTCATAATTACCACATATGGGCTGATGAAAACCCTCACGCTATTGTCGAAACTAGCCATCAAGAACAGTTTTCTCTTAACGTGTGGCTCGGAGTTATTGGGGATGATTTAATTGGGCCTCATTTTCTACCTCCTCGATTAAATGGTGAGGCATACGTTCAATTTTTAAGAGAAGTGCATCCAGTACTGCTGGAGGAAGTTCCTTTGGGCGTCAGAAGGGATATGTTTTTATGCATGATGGGGCTCCCGCCCATTTTAGTCAAGTAGCACGTCAGCATTTAACTGAAACATATGCAAATCAGTGGATAGGTCGATGAGGACCACATAAATGGCCCGCTCGATCCCCGGATCTCAATCCTCTCGATTTCTCTATTTGGGGCCATTCACAGCATTTGGTATATCGTACTCCTGTTCGCGATGTAGAGGACTTAAGAAACCGCATCATCGATGCGTGCAGGGTAATCAGAGAGACTCCAGGAATATTTGAGCGAATACGTGGCTCAATGCGCCGACGTCTAGACGCATGCGTAATGTTTGAAGGTAGACATATTGAACATTCACTATGATTTCTACATGTTGTGTGTTTTGTTATTAATAACTTAGTTTTGTTTATTACCCTTTAATCGTTTAATGCAGGTACTAACTACAAAATAACAATAAATCCAGTTCGCATTTATGACGATGTATCTCTGTAGTTGTTCGTAAAATAATGTTTTGCTGCTTACTGGTTTATTTTGGGCAAAAAACCCAAGAGACATTTTTTGTTTAGAATGAAACAGGCTATCGGAAATAAATTTTTAAATGGTAAACAAATGATAAGACAAAAAGTTACATTGGAAATTAATTTTAGGGGTTGCGTTTTTCACCCCTTACAACCATGGGGTAAACCAAATAAATTACTGGCTAAGTGTCTTTTTGGTAGTACAAAACGTCAGGTTAATTTCAATATTGTAACTTTTTCAGTGCTTGTGAAAAAAATTGTTATACAAATTTTATGTACCCCCTTTAAGGGGCTGTATCTTAACAAGGGATGCTCCAATGAAGTTTCTTTATATGAAAGATCCTATCTTTTTTTCGATGAGGAATCACCTCCTTAAATGTTTTACACTTATTCAGTTACACCCTGTATAGTGTGTCCCGCTTTTCATGAATTCACCCTAATATCTCAGTTATTAATAATGCGATTTTCTTGAAATTTTTGTGGTGATTGTGTGTAAGGAAAATGAAGTATTTGGCATGGTGAACATTTTTATTTACCATTGGCGTGGGGTGTTGGGGGGCGGGGGTTGGTTTTTCAACATAACAACCTTCTAAAACAATAAATTGTTCAACAATTCGTATTACACGTATATTCACTTTTATTAAAGTTTGGGGAGTATTTTCCTGACATGCTTGCCTAATTCTAATGCAAAGTTCCTATCTATTACGCGGCCGAGTAGCATACACTTCATTTTTCAAGAGCCCTCACAAAATACACAAGGGCGATCCGGCGATCTTGGGGGGCCGCATGGTTCTAAAGCAGAATTTCTACCTATCCACTTCATAGAGAAAGTTGCATTTAAAAAGTACCTAACTATCGGAGAATTATATGCAGGGGCACCATCTAATTGAAAGATTAAGTTTTGTCTCTGTGCTAAAGGCAATTCCATGAAAAAATCATAAAAATAATTTTGTAAAAAAATTTGTCCGTTCAGGTTATCCAAGAAAGAAGGGGCAACAACTCGTTCATTAAATATGCCACACCACACGTTAACTTTTTCACTGTATTGGTTTTTACAATTAATTACCCAATTCGGATTTTCGGCTGCCCAAAACTTACAATTTTGACTAGATGCCTCGTCTGTGAATATCATGTTCCTTAGAAAAAGTCTGTCGTTAACATAGTTACCTTGCAACCATAAGCAAAATTCAAACCGCCGCGCCGTTCAAAATCACCATTTAAATGGGTATGTAGAAATTTTGGTTTAAATGCCCTAATCCTATTGCGTTTCAAATACCTCCATACTTTGTTTTTCGTTAAATTCAGTGCGAGGATACTGAATGTAACTGCCTTTATACTACCATTTGGGTTGTTTCAAAATTCTAGTAAGATACGTTCGTCGTCTGGATACCGCTCCAGTCCTTGCGAGCAATCTGTTGATTTTGGCAACGGTATCGTGAGAAATTGGTGCTTGATCATAATGCCTTTCATTGAATATTCCAGTAACCTGACACGTAGATCTTTCATTATAAGCGGATAATTTCAACTTTTTTTTCAATTGTAAGAACTACTCTTTGGTTTTGTGCCATTTTATTAACAGTTAAGTAACATTGCTTGACTTATTGACCATTCGTACGAATTACCAAATGTCAAAGAAAAACTTTTGTTTCAAAGCACTCTACGATTAATTTATTTAAAAACAACACAGGTCAGCATGCCGACGGTAACAGAGCACGCGTATCTCAGCAAAATTTCGAAAAAACCTAAATCGTAGTATAAGGGCAGTTGCGAGGATACTGAATTTAACGAAACATTATGGAGGTGTTTGAAATGCAATAGGATTAGGGCATTTAAACTAAAACGTTAGAAAAAAAATTGGAAAAGTGATTTTAAAATATATTTTGTTCTGCTAAAATCAGCTCTTGAGATTTTGAGAATATGAATCAAGGGATTTTTGCGGATACTGATTCCAAATCTGATAGAAAAAAAAGTTATCTGAAATAAGTCCTAATATCCTTTTCCCAAAAAGCCTTTTTTACCCCCCCCCCCAACAACGCACGCCAATGCTAAATACAATTTTTTACCATGCCAAATACTTCATTTTTGTAACATACAATCACCACCAAAATTTCAAGAAAATCGCATTATTAAAAACTGAGATATTAGGCTGTATTCATGAAAAGCGGTACATACTAGGTACAGGGTGTTAGTGAATAAGTGCGACAAACTTCAGGGGGTGATTCTGCATGGAAAAATAATGACAGTTTGCTTTATAACTTTGTCCGCGAATGCTTCGTTTTCCAAGACACGGGGTGTTAGAGTTTTTCTTAAAAACTGGCTATTTATTTATTGCTCTGAAACCGGTTAAGATATGCAAATGACATTTGATGAGGTTCGGAAGGTAGTTAGTGCGCATTTTTTGACATGCAATTAAGAATTTTATGTTCATCATTGGCGCGCATACGGGTAATGAACTCAATTTTTTTAAAGAAAAAAATGTTCGCCACTGGTATATTTCAAATAAAAATACCTACATTTTTGAATTTCTCGTTCAATTTGTGACAAAAAATGTTTCTTCCATTTTTTTCGTATGGGGCGCCGTTTTTATGCAAAAAAATTAAACATCTTAACGAGTATTTGTCATTACTTTGATACCTCAACTAGTAGCGATGCTAGTAGGCTACTGTCAACATTCTGTTAAATACAAATATTTCAACGAAATGTAAACTTAGCGTTTCTTCATTTTTAAGCTTCTAGTTTAGGATAACATTAATGATAATAAGTAATTAATTTTTCTTTTATCGAAAAGAATGGAAAATTATACAAATGCGGAATTGTAAGACATGCATTTTGTCTATGGTCGAAGTAATGGAAATGGTCGGCAAGCTCGAAGATTGTATGCTGAGTTGTATCCAGGACGTAGGGTACCCCATCACACAATATTTGCTCGTCTTCACCAACGTTTGCGCGAAAATGGTATATTTAAGAAACAAACAGCTGACAGCGGGCGCCCTCGAGAAGTTCGAACTGTGCAACTAGAAGAAGCAGTTCTCGAGTTAACTGCGGAGTCATCTGAAACAAGTACCTACTCGAAAAATTGCCAACATACTGAATGTAAGCAACTTCACTGTATTTAAAATTCTTAAAGAACAGCAATTGTATCCGTTTCATATTCAACGTGTGCAAGCTCTACTACCTAGATACTTTTTTCGGCGCCTAGATTTTTGCTCAAGTTCCTAATTTTTTTAATGGCGTTTTGTTTATTGACGAGGCTAATTTTGGACGACAGTGTATACGAAATTTCCATAACAATCACCTCTGGGCTAAGGAAAATCCACATGGAATCTTTGAAGCTCATTTTCAGCATAAGTTTTCAGTAAATGTATGGCTTGGGGTACTCGATGATCATTCAATCGGTCCATATTTCCTCCCACAACGACTAACGGGCGACTCCTACCTTAATTTCCTACAGGAAGAGTTACCTGTTCTTCTTGAAGAAATTCCTCTACAGCTGAGACCACACTTCTGGTTCATGCATGATGGTGCACCAGTCCATTTGAGCATTATTGTACGTAATCACTTAGATACAGTATATCCAAATCGTTGGATAGGTAGGGGATGTACGGAACATTGGCCTGCTCGATCTCCGGATTTAAATCCTCTAGATTTTTGCATTTGGGGTTTTCATAAGTCATTAGTTCATTACACTCACGTCGAAAATGTTGAAGAACTGAGGAATCGAATTATAGCCGGCTGTGAGACAATGAGAAATACACCAGGAATATTTGCGCGAATACGACAGTCAATGAGGCGAAGAGTTGAATCTTGTATCACATCTGAGACCTCCCTCAGATAATTTTGAACATTTAATGTAGCTTTGCACCTATTTATTTATTAGAGTTATTTCCTGTTATTGTTCTGGTTTAACGTTATTGTATTAGATAGTTCTTGATAATGTATTAAAGAAATGATAAATACGCGTCAAGATGTTTTATTTTTTGCATAAAAACGGCGCCCCATACGAAAAAAAGACAGGTGAGATTTTTATCATAAATTAAACTAGGAATTCAAAAATTATTTTTAATTTGAAATTCTTAATTTTATGTCAAAAAATGCGCAATAACAACCTCTTAAAACTCACCCAATTTCATTTGCATATTTCGACCGGTTTCAGAGAAATAAATAAATAGTCAGTTTTTAAGAAAAACTTTAACACCCCGTATCTCGGAAAACGAAGCGTTTGCGGACAAAAGTTATATAGCAAACTGTCATTATTTTTTCATGCAGAATCACCCCCTGAAGTTTGTCGTACTTATTCACTAACACTATATATATGTATATATATATATATGTATATATATATATATATATATATATATATTATATATATAATATATATATATATATATATATATATATATATATATATATATATTTAGAAATCGAGGTACATATCGCCAAAGTTTCCCTTCTGTCACGTGTACCTACTGAGTTTTATCCTCAGGTAGACTGAATGTATGAAACGTGTTTTAGTATACTGTAAATTTTCCTATAGTCGTATGAAGAGTCTGGGAAGATTTTAATACCAACAGATATTTTTTGCTGGTTTAGTTAATCTAATGCTATTACTTGCGAAGAATGAATGGACTGTAACCCACTTGTTTTTATCTCTAACAGTGATGGGGGGTATGTTCTGTCTTTTTACTGTTTGTGGAGTCAGTTCCGTCAGTGGTAAATTGGTCTCTTTGGTGATACCTATAATTTGGTTATTTTTATTATTTCGAACATTTTTCATTGTTAGCCAAATTTTTCATATTATCTTCCATCATTCGTTTATATATATTGTTCTTCTTCAATTTTCAAATATTATTGACTTCATTCATCCCAAGAAATAATACAATTATTTATATTAGGCATACAATAATACAAAATAAATAAAATATATTTTTAAACAAGTGTATGAATTATTTTATCATATGGGATAATCAATAAAATAGGTTGTATTTCTCTTATTATAATTTTGTATATTATTTTTTGCATAAATAAAATGAATAAATTATTGAGAGATCCAATATTTTTTCAAATGAGTCTTGAAAGGGCTATTAAAACGCATATTTTTCAAGTGATCAGGAATTAAATTGTATGTCATTATACCTTGATAAAATATTGACTTCCGACCAAAGTTTGATTTTATCGGAATAGTACATAACTTTTTACACCGACGAGTATTATAGTCATGGATATAATCAATTTGTGTGAATGTGAGGTTAGAATGTTTAGCAGAATTTTTTATAGAGTGGATTAAACTGCACATTTTGAAATTATATAAATTTCCGATATTGAGTAATTCATTGGGTTTATATAAGTTTACTGATGGTTCGAGGTACTGGTATCTGAATATATATATATATTATATATATATATTTTATTATTCTGTTTTGTATTACTTGCAATGGTTTTATGATTTTTTGATTTGCAGTTCCCCAGACTGATATAAGGTATTTTAATTTTGAATAAAAAAGACAAAAATACATGTTTTTTAAATATTTCAAAGGAAGATAGTCTCGAATCCTGAATCGCATTCCAACCATAGGTGATAGGTGACGTCTTGAATTTTCTATATGTGTACTGAAAGAAAGAGTTTCATCTAAATATAGTCCAAGGAATTTAATTGTAGTGGAATATTTGATATTATTAGCGCCGAATTTAATTGTATGATATTGAACATTTGCAAGTTTGGTTTCAGTTATAAACATAAACGAAGATTTTTTAATTTTTAATGTAAGCTTATGCACATCCAGCCAATGTGAAATTATTTTCAAATCGTTTTTCATATGAATTTTGATGGAATCTATGTCATAACTATTGTAAATTAATTTAGTATCATCTGCAAATAATTTTAATGATCCGCTTAATTTCAATTTTGAAGCCGAATTTATATAAATTAGAAAGAGTAATGGTCCTAATATAGATCCTTGAGGTACCCTACAAGATATATCTCTAAAAGAACCATTATAATCTCCAAGATTAACATATTGTTTCCTACCATATAAATAATTTTCAAACCAGTTACGAACCACTCCACGAATTCCAATTTCGAATAATGTTTTCAATAAAATTTTATGATTAACAGTGTCAAAAGCTTTACGTAGATCCAGTGAAAGAAGTCAACATTTTTTATTCTTATCTAATTGTAATTGGATATCTGTTATGACATATAATACTGCATACTCTGTATCACTATGTTTACGAAAGCCATACTGTCCCTCATATAGAAATTTTTTTGATTCCAAATATTCCTTCAATCTGCTGTAAATGGCTTCTTCAAAATTTATCGAAAAAACGTTGAGAATTGATATTGGTCTATAATTATTGGGATCATATTTTTTACCATTTTTGAAAATAGGTATGACTTTGGCCATTTTTATATTTTTCGGTAGTTTTCCACTCTCAAAAGATTTATTTATTAGAATACTGAGAATGGGTGATAATTCTGATTGGACCTTTTTTACAATATATACATTCAGATTATCAAAACCAGGTGATTTTCTAGAATCTAAGTTACTGATGATTTCTTCAATTTCTTGGCTAGTTGTTGGTTCCAGAAACATAGAAGATAAAGAACTATATTTATATAATGCCATTTTTTTTTGTTACAAAATGTTCATTAAAATGATCACTAATTTCTGTTTTTTCTCCAATTTTCTTGTTGTTGTTTAATATATAGTGGATATCTGATGTTTGTTGATTTTTATTGTAAAGAACTTCATTTATCGATTTCCACATATATTGTTAGAATTCTTGTTCTATAAGTTCGCTAGTAAAATAGTGTTACCTACAATTATGAAACTCGGGCAACAAATTCCAAATATATTTATTGAATTCCTATCCATACATTTCTAACTTAATCTACTATATACAACTAATTGTTACTATTACAAGAACTACTTATTGCTAAGGTGTCAGACACTGGGCTTGACCTTCAAAAAATAAAAGGCGAATGCCCTGTCCCCGCTGGTGTTGGCGGTGGGTATGATGTGGAACTCGGGCACCGGTGGCTGGTCAGGTTGACAAGAGCCAAGTAACATCTGGCGCGGCTAGTACTTGGATGGGGGACCACCTGATAAGGAAGGTGCGCGTTAAAATGTCTTAACAACCGTAGCGTAGCAGCATATTCGCAACTGCAGGCGTCTTATCAATGAGCACAAGATTAGACGATAGATATGTTGTCCTTCGGAGGGGACGTTAAAATGTAGTCCCGAGTTCATAGATGTTGAGCTCGCTAAAGAACCCTACCTCTGAAACAACAGAGGATTCGGCAAAATTTCCGGGTGGGGGGAGAGGTGTGCTCACCGGCGTCGGTGTTTAGTCCTGGTCTCAGAAATAGGCCGACGTCAAATGAATAACTATGAAACTATAATTGTGTATTTCACATAGCATTTTTCGAATAAACATTACCGACTTTTGTACAGGGTCAGTCGAAAAATCCATAATTTGAAAATTGTCATTATGATATGATATATCGTGCTCAAACTTTGTATACATATATTCAATATAAAATATATTCAATGGAATAACTTTATAAAAACTATATATATATATTACTCTCTTTCATATATATATATATATATATATATATATTATAAAAACGAGATAATGCGAAAAATAGTGTGAATAATACATTTTTTTCTTTCGATTGTGTACATTTTTGCCCCCATTGGCTAGCTTCTGTTCAATATTTAGGTATCATGCTTGATCAACACCCCAGGTAGATTGAACATATGTCACAAAAAGACCCTTATGAAAATTTTATAAAAAAAAAATCTGTCCCACTGAGTTATTATATAACAATAGTCCAAAATCCTGAAGATTGGATCCTCTTACATATAGCACTTCCTGATATGAATGTACTCAAACTATAGATAGAAAATTCACCTTTAAAAATGAACGAACAGAAAGTTCAACGATGAGTGTATAATCCATTCACGATAAAGAAAATAACACAATCATAATTGAGACATAATCATTGCGTGCAGCGCACGTGATTGAAGAAAGTCGAGCCGCTATTGCTCCTCTGTTGGTCTTCTGGAGGCTTTCGGTAGAGTTTCGAACTGGTACAGAATTGCGATGATACATAAGCGTGTATATTTTGAATGTTGACTTGATTTATTTTCGTTTATTATAGATTGATCGTTTGATTAAATGTTATAATTTGTTGAAGTTGCAGTATCCGCATTTTTCCCCTATTTCAATACACCAAAACTCAAATTGAGAGTAATTCAGGAAAATTGTATTTTCAGAATTATACACTTACGGTACTGAATGCGGCCCTGCTATTTGAGCACACCGATTTCGAGTACGCACTAACAGCGTGCATTTGTTTTCATTCTACTTGTCTTTAAATTGAATGGACTTTTAGTAACCAACACCCTCAGAAGAAGCATTACGCACACATCCATATTTTACTCTGGCCCGGAGCTTTATAGCTTGCTAGGGGATAATCTCAAATGTCAAGTTTATTTCAGAAAATATAAAGGAGACACAAGAAAACAAGAACTCAATAGCTCAAGTTCATTAAATATATTTTAAAAACCTTACTACATATATATATTACCAGACACCTTCAACTAGATGAAAAAAATATGTAAAACCACGCTCCCATTTAATTTCAGAAAACTCTTCATGTTTTTCTTCTTTTTATATTTATCTTTATTATTTTCCTTCTATTTTCAACTAAACTGCTAGGAGTAAAACCATAAAACAGGCATTTAGTTGCCTAGGTGGTCATTTTCTCTTCTGAGAGACTCATAAGAATAAGAAAACATAATACTTCCATATGGGTATGTCATCATTATGTTTTCATTTAGTGTAAATAGTGTCTAAATATTAAAAAAATATTGCTGTGACCAAAGATTCCTATTTCTAGTAATACCATTATAACAATTCAATTTTATTGAATTAAGATTACATTCAGAGTCAACCCATGTAATTCAATACTTTGCAACAAAAAATATGTAAAAAAATTGCCTTCTCAAGTGTAATATTTTCAGCTTACCTAATAGGAGTGATAATGTTTCGCTTCAGTTTTTTCTATACATTCTCTAAATGACCGGAGTGACAGTTATAGAAATCATTCCAAATATTGGATGAGAACCCTAGAATGGATCTAATCATGTATTTATATAAATTTATGATTTAATAAAAAGGACTGAGGAAAAATCCTAGAAATAGTAAGATGCGCTGAAGAGTATTCACACCCACATCATCATCATCTGTATCATGTGTATGAATGCAGACTTTTCCGTCGTGAGGTTTTCAAATAAATAATTTTAAACATTCTTTCGCACAGTTTTAACTCTCTGTACTTCAGCCAAGAAGCATATTTGTTTTCAAATAACGTATGGAATCAGATCATGGAATTTTCCATTGTCATTCTGACTCTCCCTATATATCATTTAATTTACTGTCGCACGCTACAATGTAGATCATTATAATAAATTCATATTGATACTAGTTTAAAAGTGTGATTGCAAATGTTGACGGTGCGTTCATTAAAATAGTTTTCAAAGTAATATAATCGTATGAAAATGTATACCTACAACACACCAGTAAATATATTTATTTCATAAAACAAGGTGGCAGCATGTTAATTCGTTCTACTCTGCAGGGTTCTCAGTGAAGAGCACAATATTTTGATTGAAATATTTTAATATTAACATATGCACTATTCCAAATTGTGAGAGAGAGAAAGACTGCTCTGTCGACCCAAAAAAATATCCCGAGTCCTCGCCACTGTCATCTCGACAGATAATTCTCGAATGGTTGGAACAAAAGCAAACGGACGATGGAAGCAATTAGTCAGTCGAGCCTTCATGGTACATCTCGTCCGAACATGATCAACCACTCTTTGACTTCCGTCTTCGTTGAAATGAACACCTATCTCATATCCGCTCAACGACAACTCCCCCAACGGAAAAAGATAAAAGGAAGAAGAGCATCGTTTTTAACATGTTTTCGTATAATTGCGAATTGTACAGGGCGCTCTGAAATTCGTGGATGAGTGTCATGTCTATTGAAAATGGGAGAAAACGCAAAAATTCTAGATGACTTTTTGATATGAATCATATTTTCATATAATTCATCAATAGGCGAGATCACAAACTCACAAATTTTCTTCATATGCGCTTGAAGTTGAAATATAATGATGAAATATTTTATATGCATAGTTTTTCCTAGATGATATTGTGTAATATTCGAATAAACGCCGCTCTAAAACTTTCAAATTCAGTGAGACATTCAAACACAACGTTATTGCCGCTTATTTTGACGTCATAAGTCCATTGATTTGGTATTTTTGCGAAAATATTCTGTTTCATCCGATGAATATATTGATTTCGTTATTCTTGAATAATATGTATGTATACCAGGTGTCTATGTCATTATTTTTTTGGCCTGCTCACATTGTAAAGAAATTATGAATAACGCTTGGCAACGCGGTAATTCCTGGCCCTCCCCGCGATCGGCGAGTTGCCAGTGTCATTATTTTGCGAAACTTCTGAGAAAATGTTATTCTGTTTCATTCTATGAATAAAACAGAACTTGTGTCAGCATGTGTTATATTGAAATGAAGAATTTGATAGATGTTCTTGATTTAGTTATTCTTGAATAATATGTATGTATGTCGAATGCTGTCATTATTTTTTCGGCCTGCTCACATTTGGAAAGAAATATTATGAATAACGCTTGACAACTCTATGTTGCCTACGGCGATCGGCGATAGATCTGAACTTGTTACGTCACATCCTGGCGCGGTTTCTGCTGTGTTCAAACAGCAACATTTCTTTGGGTTTTTGGAACGTAGTTTCTTATCGCGCGTTGCGAACGGGGGCTAGACGGAATAAATTAAGACCAAAAGTTCTAACGAGACTTTCGCTTTTCTCTTCCTCTATAGAAAACAAGCCAGTTATTTTCGTTTCGTCTTTTATTTCACATTGAACAGTGTGGTGTCGCGACGATTATTGGAACGTAGTTCCTTATCACGCGTTGCGAAAGAGGGCTAGACGGAATAAATTAAACAAAAGTTGTAACAAGACTTTCGCTATGGTTGCGGCGTGCGCGTGTTTCTCTGTCTGTCTCTCTCTCTCTCTCTCTCATAGAAAGCAAGCCAGTTATTTTCGTTTCGTCTTTCTATTTCACATTGAACAGTGTGGTGTCGCGACGATTATTTTTGTTGAGTGTATACAGGTTTTTTGTACATAATAAATAATAAAAAATAATAACAATAATGAATCCTGACAGTGTTTCTGCACGAGTTCCGGATATTTCTGATGGAGTTAGGTCAGTAGAGATTTTATACAGACAATAATAAATGCTTGTGTATTTTTAGCAAGTACGCATTATAACCTCTCTTTACTATTGTGCTAACCAAGTCATACGCGTTATAATCTCTCCATTATTGAATTTAAAAAAATTTTTTAATTAAGTTGTTTTACAAGCCGTGGTGTTTAACCTATACTTGTGTTAAAAGTAATAATTATATTTTATATTATATATATATATATATATATATATGTATATATATATATATATATATATATATATATACACTCTGTTGTGTTTACAAAGTCCCGCGCATCTATGACGTGTACGTATATATATAAAAATATTATTATAACTTAAAAAAAAAAAATTATTACAATTCCTTCACTAATTAATCGAAAGGAACTTCGTTCCATCCGGGTGTCCCTTGACACCTCTCAAGTTTTTTTTTTAAACTACTTCGCAAAATTAAATTAAAAAAACAACCACTTTTCTCATCGTTCTGGATCGCTTATTAGGCGCAAGACAGATCATGATATTTTGCTATGTTTAAGAATGCGAGTCTTTGGTAGCTGCCAAGAAGGAGAATGTATAGGACACTTCAAGATTACAAAGATGCCAGAAAGCGAAATTCTACATCAGCCATCAAAGTAATATCGGCGGCGGATAAAATCATGTGGAAAAATGAATCTGCCGGGAAGTCCCCGACAAGCAAACTGTTTTCTCAGGAAGCTTGTTTTAAGACAAATCTAAACTCTTATGCACTCAGATCTTCCACCAGAGTTCTCCGAAAAAAGCTATATGCTATTCTGGAAGTAACCAGAATAGATGAGGCGATGCTTATCTAGGTCCCGAGCGCTAAGGATACTCGTAGGAAAAGAGCTGGTAGGCCAGCTAGCTGAACGAGAAGCCAGGCGCCCATACTTTTGAATGGAGCTTGCACTCGGTGTCTTGGGAAAACAATCGTGAAGAGAAGATAGCTGCAGGTCGGCAAAACCGATGATATCGGGCTCAATAAAAAAACGTCCGAGACACCTGTGGCCTCAGAAGTTATCTGGCTTTGATGGGAGTTGACGAGGATCTTGCACATCTTAATCTGTGATCGGTTGTACATTGGATCGGGAAAAGAGCCCACCGTGGTCTAGATGCTGATTGTTGTCATCCCCAACAGAACCAGTACCAGATAACACATCGAACAAATTTATACTTTTATGTTTCTGAATTCAAACAAATTATAATCATTTTCTAATACAGTCAATTCTGGCTGAACTTACCCAACGTTGCTCACTGACACATGCCAACATTTAAGTGAACATAAGCTCAAATCGGTTAATTTTTTTTTCTAAGATTCGACATAGCTCAAAAGTGATACATTTCTGTATAAAGTTCATTTTGTAGAGTTAGAAATATTCTCTAATTAGTCTGATTCCAAATTTCAAGTGTGGCTTACTGTTGTGTAACATGTTCTTACTGACTGATTGATTCATCATCACCAAGCCGTAACCGCTGAAGCTGAAACCCACTAAGGAGTGATTATACAAAATTTAAATTCTAAGGGGGTTAAAACTACTCGAATATTTGAGTAATTTTTATCTATTAAACTCGACAAAACAAATAATTTGTATTTTATATTTTTGCTTGAGAATAAATTGTATTCCAAAAACCAACAAAAACTAACCCTATTATAAAACAGGTCATATCTCAAAGAGCATTGGTAATGGGAGAATATAATTTTGAAAATGAGGATTACATTCAGGGGAAGGTACATACTAAGGAGCGGTTAAAAGCGGTCCAAGAGGTTAAAATCATCCCCTGAATATTAAAAAAAAACTGTTGGTATAAAAAACGGCAAACCCATCGAATTCATTTTAATTTCTGCCAAATTTCTCATTCTTAAAGAGTATGTTAATAGGAAAATGAAATTTCGAATGAGGGTTGTTTTCTAGGGTTAGGTACATACTACGTTGGAACTACCCCTATCTTTTAAATCGTCCATTTTCTAAAATGGGTATTTTGTTTTCCTCCATAGGTTTAATTTGAAACTAATGAACTAAAATGCAGTAACGTATCAGGGCAAATTCACTCATTGGCGCTTCGTGACAGAAAACTGACTTTCTTTATTTCCAAGGAAATTGAAAGAAGTCTATATCTCACAAAAAAAAACATTCAGACGTATTTTGTGTCATATAAATTGACGGCAATTTGAACCTATAATTTTATGTTATGTTTAAATCAGATTCACCTGAGAAAAAAGATAAGTCGAAAATTGGAATATCAAGACATTTTGCCAAATAGATCAATTCAACTGATTCATGACCTGAAGTCTAGTATAATGATTAAAAAAATTGGAGGTTGCGAGGAGAAATGTGTGATTTTTCTTACAATTCCACCTGTACTAATAGAAATTTTCAAATTTTCAATATACTTGAGTTGAGGGTATTTCGCAATTTCTTTGCATCAATAAAAAAGTATGAGCCAGATCCACACGGTCAAATCCGCGAGCATAAGGTGTAATTGTAAAGCTAGCAGTTCACAAAAGAATCAAAATATTTTGTCGTAAATATTCATATCAGTCTGACAGATAATGAACGCTCATTTCTTATTCAAACTATCCACAATTTGATTGTCAAAAAGTCGGCGAATGTAGAACAACAAGACCTTACCAAACAAGAGACTTATCTAGAGGGCAAAAAATCAACATTTGCCCAATTCACATTCCGTACAAGGAAAACAGATGCAATGCAAGAAAATTGTAACAGATCACTTAAATATAATACATTTTTTATGGCCCAATTTGGCAAATTTCCTCAGGATGAGATGTTCAGTTTTGTGCGTGATTTAAAAATTCTAACTCCGAGATAAGAGTACAAAAGGTCTCTTGAAATGCAAATTCTGAATTTACATGTCTATTCAATGAACGTACCTAATAGAGCTATTAGAGACAATTACACATGGCAATTGCAGGAAGAATGTAAAATGTAATAACCTGCAATTTTTTTGACTCGGTACATATAAACGTTGATATGTTTGAAGGAACTTCGGGCTAGTTTTACCGAAATTGTCAACACCTGACATTTCTATCTCAAGAACATTTTGCACATGCGGTGACTTTCTTAGAAACTGAGTAGGAAGTGACCAACGTTTGAGCGAAATAAACAAGCACTTTGCTTTGAAATTCAAATACATTTTTCGAGAAATTGTACATCAAGAAAATAATAGTGGTATTTTCCACACCATAATAATATTGAGGAAGACGAACCTGCCATTTTAAACACAATTGATATAATAAAAATGTCATTCCCTATTCCGATATATTCAGTGAATTCATTTCAGAACTGCCCAATCCAGATATGATTTAATTTCACATATTATAAAACAAAAACCGAGAAATATTGATTTCTGAGTTTTACCGCTTTAGCCTCACCTGCACTTTCTGTAAACTCTTTTGTCACCTCTTGACTTGTGACATATCAAATTAAAAATCCATTACATATGAACGAAGATGTATTCTGTCGATTTGTTGGTGAGATTAAGACACTAAGTAATGAAAAATAAGTTTCTCGAAATGAATTATTTTAAGTGAATGAACAGGAATAATCATTTTCGTATCAACTCGTCTTCAGGGTAGGATAAGATTAGTTCTTCACAATTCTCAGTATATTTTTCAATAATAAGATAAGAAAATTTCTTCATTCCAATATTCAAAAATAATAAAAACCAATAGCGAAGCCAGTCGTAAAGGTAGATTTCAGAATTTATTTATTAATTCGGAAATTGCCATCAATCAGAAAAAATTTAAAATTTTCATTGCATTTCTAATTTTGTATAAATCTTAAACTTTTCAATCAAAAGTTGGTGAAGGATTCAAATCTCCCTAAATGATTCCTAATATTTCTGTGTAATATGACTCAAATCAAAAGGAAGAAGTATAACCAGCACACATAGATATAGAGTTTCAATCTTGATATCACTTAGAAAAATAATAAGTAATATTTATTTGAAATCGAGAAATGTTAAAATACAATATGATGTTTTTTGTCGGCGGAAGGAAATCTCAAATAGTATCATTGGCACGAGCGAATGAACCTCAAATGAAAGGACCATACAGTGTGAACAAAAATTATTAATTCTCATGAAAGGTAATTTAGAGCGATTTTTCATTTGTGTGTACATCTTAGAGAAAAAAAAATATGTATGCTGATATTAGTATGAAAATGAAAGATTGTTTGTTAACAAATTCCGTTATATACCTTATACCGTATATATATATATATATATATATATATATATATATATATATATATATATATATATATATATATATATATATATATATATATATATATATATATATATATATATATATATATATATACATAAAGTTCGCAACATATGGAAGTTTTTTTTAATTGATTACTATCGTTTCGGACGTCCATCGTCTTAATGTATTTAAAAGGTTTTCACGACGTTTCGAATGCTTGTATCTGCAATCGTCTTCAGGTGAATACTGACAAGTTTAGGCGCTACTTACCAATTTATATTACTGTCGGCGCAATGATGCGTGCAATTCCGCCATGTGCAGCGGTGCGTGAATTTTCGCGCGGTGTGGTGGTGCGTGAAGTTTCGCGCCTCTGCAGCCCAGAAAGAGCAATCGGGGTTTCCATCGTTCTTGATCTCAACGCTTGGTTGACTAAAGGCGTTATTGGCTTCGATGTAGGCGGCCTCTTTGAACTTTCGTTTGAACCAATGCTCCTCTCTATGTAGAACACTTGCGTCGTCCCATAGAACTCGATGGTGCTCAGTCAGGCGTGGTCAGCGATTCCCGATTTGATGTTTCTCCACGTTGAGTCCATTTCTTGTGCTCACCCAATCTTACCGATAATGGTCTCTTTGCTCTCAATGTAGGAATCTCCGCATTCACATGGAACTTCATAAATGCAATTCTTACTGATTTCATTTTGTTGTCAGGTTTGGTCTTGGTCAGGAACTCCGTAAGTACTGCCGGATTGGAAGCAGCTCTTGATGTTGAACTTGTTTCCGATCCGTCTGATCTTCTCGGAGACACCTCTGATGTACGGAAGGCAGATCACTGTGCTTTGTTGTTGCTCTTCAGATGTCTTCGTTCTCCGGAGTTGTTTCAATACTTCTTCTAGGAGTTTCTTGGGATATCCATTCCGGTGGAGGTCCTCTCTGATGTGGTTTAATTCGGCATCCAGTGACTCCCCGTCGTTGCATGGTGCGTCGCTCTCTCCGCCAATGTTCTCACGATCCCTCTCTTCGTCGAACTCGGATGGTTGGAGCTGTAACTGAGGTACTGCCCGTGTGTGTCTTCTTTCTGTAGACGGAGGTGCGAATTTCGTTGCCTATTCTCTCAACGTTCACATCGAGGAAGGGTAGGTACTGTTGGTTTCCATCTCCATCGTGAACTTGATCGAATCCCTGATTCCGTTGATCCTGAGAAGAAATCCTGGAGATGTTCGTCTCCGTGATTCCATACAATGAAGGTGTCATCCACGTACCTCAACCACAGCTTTGGTTTGTATTCTGCCTCCCGTATAGCCAATTCCTCGAACCACTCCATGTATATGTTGGCGATGATTGGAGAAAGGGAAGATCCCATCGGGGAGTCCGTCGACTTGAGAGAAGAATCGGTCCTTTTCCTGGAAAATATGAGTTCTGTAGGCAGCACTGCAGTAATTCCAATATTGCGTGGGTAGGAAGGTCAGTCCTCTCATGCAGCTGGTCATCCTCTTCGAGTTTCCTTTTGACGATGCTGAGGGATTTCTCTATGGGAACATTGGTGCAAAGGCTCTCCACGTCGAAGCTGACGGAACGATCCTCAGGTTCAAGTTCAACTTTTTTTATGTTGCTTAGAATTCTTAACGTATGAACTGCTATTTCCTTGTAGGGTTGTAGCATTGGTAGGAGGTATTTCGATAACTTGTAGGTTGGTGAGTTCCGTGAGCTGGTGATCGGTCTCAGTGGCATGCTGGTTTGTGGATTTTCGGAAGCCCGTAGAGATGCGGTGGTTTGCTGTAGTGTGGCGTTAGATGTGATCGTCCGTTGTCTGGAATGAAGTGTTTGAATTTCCTCAGAGTGTTGTAGATCTTCCTTTCTATAGTGGGTGTCGGATCCTTCTTCAAGAGTTTATAGTTCCCTGTGTGGAGTAACGACTCTATCTTGTCATCATATGTTGTGGTGTCCATGATAACTGTGGCGTTTCCTTTATCGGCTGGAAGAATCTTTATGGATGAATCCTTTTGTAGAATTTTTCGGGGCCCTCTGTTCCCCTGCAGTGATGTTACTCCGGGGATTCCTCTCCTTCTCGAGTGTCTCTCTCACTTTCCATCTAAACTCTTCTGCCTGGATGGGATTCATTCTGCTGCTGGTTGATTCTACAGAGCTTATAATGTCCAGGATAGGTATTGTTTTAGGTGCAACTGCAAAGTTCAATCCCTTTTCCAGCAGGGACTCCTCTACTCCTGTAAGTGGTTTAGTTGAGATATTAATAATGGTTTTCTTACCTTTGCTGCTTTTTTAATTAATAGATATAATGAAAATTTGACTCCGCAGTTAGTTTGTGCTTGAAAAATGAGTGAAAAACAGCCTCTTTCCTTTTGTCATGTGCCACTCTAAACCTGTCAAATTTGAATTTTTTTTTCGAAAATCCTCGAAACATATTAACGTCTATACCTTGAAAATCCGAATCAGTTTCACAATGAAATGAAAAAACTAGATGAACTTTGCAACAACAAAGACGAATTTCTGTAGGTGCATTTTTTTTTCTGGTAACAGGCCAATGTGGGTATTTTCTGGACAAGATATAACATTGAAGTCTCGTATTCATCAAAATTATGAAATTGGAATCATGTTTCTTTGGAATTGGTAGAGTGAAAGATTCGAAAAATTAAAAAAATTGGAAAAAAGTCGAATTTGGAGCAAAGGTATAAAATTGGAAACCGAGTAACTTTTTTTTGCATTTTTCGGAATTTCAAAAAAAACTGATTTTTTGAGGATTTTCGAAAAAATGTCAAATTTGACAGGTTAGAGTAGCAAATGACAGAAGGAAAGAGGCTGTTTTCTACTAATTTTTCAAGCACAAACTAACTGCGGAGTCAAATTTTCATTACATCTATTAATAAATAAAACTTCCATATTTTGCGAACTTTATGTGTGACACTGTATATATATCCCCAATAGATAGTATTTCTATTGAAATCTACCTAAAAACGCAGTATCGAAGCATTTTAAATAATTTACGCTTTCAGAATAGATAAAAACAATTATTCTGCTTACAGGGGAAAAACACCCATAAAATGCAGAGGAGAATCTTTTGAGAAAGATCAAGTGGTTGTCAACCTCCATTGCATTTAAATACAAATAAATCAATAGCCATAAAAAGTATCTCCGTTACATCAAACATTGTATAAGTTCAGAGGACAAACATATTAAAATACATTCTGGTCCAGGATTATTATGGATAACAAATTGGAAATCGATATATCTAGTCATTATTCATTGATGAAGTAACTAGATATAGGCTTAACAGTCGAAAACGCTTTGCTAAATTTTATAAGTAAAGTTTCTGCACGAAATTCAAATTTCTTTCTTCGATTAAAAATGTACTACCAATAGTGATTATATACGATATTTTTCTCAATGCATGATACAGAGGATAGTTGTGAGAGGATATACGATTGAATAATGTGATACCAACACTGTTGAATCTGGAAATGAATATTATAGAGCAAGAGCCCGTGTCACTTCAAAAACGTATCATAGGTTTACGAACATTGAATACGGGAACTTGTGTTATTGATGTCGACAATGCTACAGACATGCCCGCCATACATTTTTCTGGGGCGAAGTGATGGTAGGAGGGATGCTGAACTATTATAAAGAAGAAAGTGAAATATATTGGAAGTTCACGACTGAGGATAGTAAAAACCAAAAGTTTACAATAAGATGAAGCGACATTTGGCAATTGCAGTCGTCTAAAACTTGGCGTACACCTGCTGCATCGTTCAAAATATGTCAATAAAACGGGCACGAAAAAATCTGAGAGGTTAGTACTGACAATTGGAGGGATCTTACTAGTAGCCTTCCAACGACACATATTTCTTTCGCCAGTCTTTTTCAATGAGGCCGAAGGGCACTGGGCTCTCCAGTTTTGGAGAAAATTTAGCGATTTTTTTATGATAAGTTTACATTCCAAATTCCAAAATTTATATTGTTCGAAGACAAATGGTAAGATTCCTCCAATTGTCAGTAGTAAATTCTCAGATTTTTTCGGGTCCTTTCTATTGACATATTTTGAACGTTGCAGCAGGTGAATGCCAAGTTTTAGACGACTGAAATTGTCAAGAGTCGCTTTATTTTATTGTAAACTTTTGTTTTTTACTAGCCTCAGTCATGAACTTTCAATATTTGTCACCTTTTTCATAACAGTTCAGCATCCCTCTTACCATCACTTCGCCCCAGAAAAAATGTGTGGCGGGCATGTCTGTAGCATTGTCGACATCGATAACACAAGTTTCCGTATTCAATGTGCGTAAACTTATGATACGTTTTTGACACGGGCTCTTGGTCTATATTACTCATTTCCAGATTCAACAGTGTTAGTATCATATTAGTCAATCGTAGATGTTCTTACAACTATCCCCCGTATCATGCATTGAAAAAAAAATTATCGTATTTAATCACCATTGGTAGTACATTTTTAATCGAAGAAAGAAATTTGTATTATGCAGAACTTATAAAATTTAGCAAAGCGCTTTCGACTGTTGAACCTATATCTAGTCACTCCATCAATGAATAATGACTAGATGTATCGATTTCCAATTTGTAATCCATAATAATCCTGGACCAGAATGTATTTTAATATGTTTGTCGTCTGAACTTATACAATGTTTGATGTAACCTAGATACTTTTTAAGGCTTCTTGTACAGTCGACGAGTTAGCACTGATGATGACTCAACAGTCGAAAGCGCTTTGCTAAGATTTTATAAATAAATTTTCTGCACGAAATACAAATTTTTTCCTTTGACTTTATCGATACGTGCGCCCAGCTAGACCTTTCAGTACATTTTTAACTCCTGTTCGATGTTTTACCCTTACTTTTCCAGTATTTCTCAGCTGTGTTAATAATATTCACCTTACTTCAGCAGGTTTTTTTATGAGGGTATTAGATTCGTGTCCTTTACCATTTATATATTTGTGAACCTATCACGCAGTACCAAAAATGCTTGCTATAAACTCGAGCTCATTTGAGTTTGGTTTTGGTTGAATCCTGTCTATTGATCAATTTGTATTTAAATGCAATGTAGGTTGACAACCACTTGAGTGACACGGGCTGGTGGTCTAATACTGTCAGACAGGCAATGGATACAAAAGCATTTTACTCATGTAATCTTATCCCTGAAATCGACAAAATTTGCTGAAAAAGTTGAATACTTTGAAGTTATTGTTTAAATCAGCATCAAATAAAGTAACCCACGGGTTCGGACACATTCTGAAAATGTTATATATTACTTCAATACATCGAAAAGTATATTCCAACTCATGTCAAATGTATTATTCCTGTGCAACAACACGTTTATATTGGCCACTATCTATACGACCTTCCCAAATATATTAATTTTTGTTTTGTTTTAATTAAAGTTGAATGCTGAAATATCATGTCAAAATGAATAGCAAAATAATTCGTAGTGTGAAAAAACGAAACATTTGAAAAGTTTGTAGGTTCTTTATTTTCATCATTGTCTTGGTAATCGTCTGAGGTTTCATCATAAATCGAGAATTCACAGAGTGTATGCACTATGATAATACAATTAGCTTCATAAAGTGATATGCGAAATACTTCCACAACAGTTTTCTATCTTAATTCAGAAAATGCAAGGATCAACACTATATATGGCACTGATTTTGTCGTTATTAACACCATCATCATGTCAAAAAGTATAAAATTCTTTTTGCAGAAGTCATAATAACACACTATAATCAAAATAAAAACAATAAGGAGACAAACAATAAAATAATTGGCTCATAACCACGAGTATCCTCTACGTTAATCACGGTATATTTGTTCGTCGTACCGCATGAGGACTTTCTACTACCCAAACAAATGTATATGAAAATTATTCACTTCATTTCGTGTGTACCCTACGATAATGGATATAACTGTTTCGGTCATACTTTGTTACAGTTAGCACATTTCAAATTTAGTTAAGGGAGTTTTAATTTTTGTGTATAAGCTGGCAATAGTTTTAAAATTCTTTTGGCAATGCGATGTTCATCTGATTTGAAGATGTTGGTGAGTTTAGTTGTTAATTCTTCAACATAAGGGAGAATTCTATAGACATATACAGTTTTGGGTTCATGTTGAGCGTTTAAAGAATTTTCATTTAAAGTTTGAGAGTTTGTACTACTATTATTGTCATCATTGGTAATGCTTAGGTTCAGTGTATAATCTGAGTTGAATAATAATGTATTGATACTTTCAAGAGTGCAAGAGTTTTCCTTAAGACTTGATTTTAATTCGTTAAAACATCCCAAATGATAAGTTGACAAACAAACAACTCTGTTTTTTAGGCCCATAATGAGGTTTGTTTTTATGCTCGAGAGTGGAAACTTATGAATCGATTGGAACATATTGTTTTATTCTACCATTTTGTTCGAAGAATATTATCCATGCCTCTACAGACTCTCATGTCTACGAAAGAGAAACTTTGGTTAACTTCTTCCTCTGATGTAAATTGTATGTATATGGAAATCGTAGCTATTGAAATAGCAAAGGGTCTCTTCTACCTTATCAGAAGGTACAGAAATATATATACAGTGCTATTCAAATTCGAGTCTATGCATGGGGATTTCGATAACGGTAAGAGATAGAGGGTTGGTTGAATGATGGCAAAGTAGCGTATTTAAGAGGTTAATTATATGGATGAAAAAAATCTGACATAGCTCTTTAGTTCTGGAGTTATACAGAAAAAATCAAAAATTTCGTAATTCTTCTTTTACCTATACCTTTTTTTTTTAAATTTTGCCACTTTACCATAGCAACTTTTTGTAGGCTATCCAAATATCTGAATAAAAATCGTATCGTATCGTATCGTATAAATTGGGCCACCCTCAACTTTTAATTTTCAAATACGGACCTGTATTTTTTATTGCATTTTTTTGAATGCCAAGAGTCATGTTTCATGTTGACGTAGTATTTTCATCTGAATAACAGAGTGTTTTGGAAATATTGAACTAACACCAGTGATATTCCATAATTTTTTAATTCCATAACAACTGTAATTGAATTATATCAGAGAATGAGAGGTGAATCAGACAAATTGATTCTTTAAGAATAATCAATTCCAGAATTTCCAGATTATCTAGTCTTACTACTTGTTCGGAATAACAATAAAATAAAATCAACATTTCCAAGAGACATTTTTCTTTACCATAAAGCACTAGTAGAATAATTATTCATCCCCATGTCGATTGACCTCGGTAGGTATGAAGAAGATCTGTTGTATGTATTCTGCTGAGAACTCACAAACATAATCTGTCACAAACATAACATTGTATTTGATCATATAGCTTTTCATATTTTATAACTAATCACACAAGAACTTGTTCAATTATTATCAAGAATTGAAATAACAGCCATTATAAGTATTCATAATCGAAATAAATTGACGACCTTCTCGTTCCAGACATTTACGGAGTCGTTTTTTTAAGATATTCTTTGCTCTGAAAATATCTCTTTGCCGTAGTGATGCGAAAGCGTTCATGATTTTAATTCTTAAATTTTCTATATTTTCAATTTTATTTTGATATATTCTATTTTTTAGTGTACCCCATAAAAAAAGTCAAGTACACTGAGATAAGGGGATCTTGCAGGCCATCTTATAGGCCCATTATATGCTATCCATCTGTCTTGAAATGTTTCTTGTAAAAATTGATTAACGTCTCTTGTGCAATGTGGGCGAGCTCCATCGTGTTGACACCACAACCGATTTAAATTAGCAATGGGAATATCATCGAGATATTCACTGAAAGTTTGTCTGAGGAAGTCTAGATAACGTTCGCCATTGAGCGTCCCGGCAAAGATGTAAGGACCTAGAACTCGATCCTTCAAAATTCCAGCCCATACATTTAGACCAAACCGCACTTGAGGTCTCGCTTCTCTAAAGTTATTTTCATTGATTTGTGACCAAACATGCTGGTTGTTCCTATTGAAAACACCACAATTTGTGAAACGAGTTTCATCCGACCAAATAATACTATTCAAAAAGTTTCTGTCATCGCCCAATTTTTGCAACATCCAATTACAAAAATTTTGCCGTCTTTCGGCGTCTCCTGGATACAATTTATGAACAATTTTAACTTTATAGCATTTGAATCTGTTTTTTCTTAAAGTACGCCATACTGTAGTTTGCGGCAAATTCAATTCCTCAGCAATTTGTACTGTTGATTTTGATTGATTTGTATTGATCTGAAATATGGAGATGAGCCTAATTAACATTTTTTCAGTATTACCTACTTACCGCTTGAAGTATGTTTTCCTGTAACTCAATAGGAGTTTTGTTCCCATATTTTGTCCTTGGTTCTGTGAAAGATCCATATTCGCGAAGGTTTCTGTCCAAAAGTCTGAAATATGTGGGATGCGGCTGATGTCTTTCTGGGTACAGATCTTAATAATTTTCAGCGGAAAGATGAATGTTCCTATTATTTCTGTAGAAAACGTTAACCATATCTCTTTGCTGCTCTGTGGGGAAACCCATTTTCAGTACCAACAGATTTTTCATCAAATACCAACGATAATTTCCAAGAAACTGTCAAAATATTGACAAGTGAGGTGAACTAAATATTTATTTTCCAAAGCATACTATGAGAACTCAAATGGTTTAATCATAATTGTTGTATATAGCAACAGAATGCCCATGAATTTGCTGAAAAATATAGGTAGTTCGAAAAGTGAGTAACAATGAAATATTTCCAAATTGGTGTCTGGAGTATGAAGATTGCCATTCGAAGATTTTTTTTTGCAATGATTATATGCACATACACGCACTAGGAAGAATAAATTTTCACATTTTCGCACATTGATCATGGGTTGCGTGAACTGAAATGTGGATGAATTCTTGAAGAATCCTAGGCATTCTATACCTTATTCTATGATATTTTTATTTAATTACAGCTGGAATTTAAAAAAAAATGTTGAAATTTTACTGGTAATAGTTCAATATTTCCAAAACTCTGTAATTCAGATGAAAATACTACGTCAATATGAAACATGACTCTTGGCATTCAAAAAATGCAATAAAAAATACAGGTCCGTATTTGAAAATTAAAAGTTGAGGGTGGCCCAATTTATACGATACCCTGTATATAATTTTTATTCAGACATTTAGATAGCCTAGAAAAAGTTGCTACGGCTAAATGGCAAAATTTTAAAAAAATCTTCGTAAAATAAAAAGCTATAGGCAAAAGAAGAATTTCGAAATTTTCGATTTTTCCTGTATAACTCCAGAACTAAAGGAACTAGATCAGATTTTTTTTATCCATATAATTGACCTCTGAAATATGCTACTTTGCCCCCATTTAACCGCCCCTCTATCTCTTACCGTTATCGAAATTCCCATGCATAGACTCGAATTTGAATAGCCCTGCATATATATATATATATATATATATATATATATATATATAAAGAGTTTTTACTCTTTTAAAAGGGACAAAAAAGTAACTATTTATAAACAAACTTGCCCAATATGCAAGAGAAAATAAAATATTTCGCTTTAGAGTTTTGGCATCGCCAAGTTTGATTTTGAGATGAATTAGAATTTATAAAAGATCGGAAATGATTATTCCACTCGACAAAATTTACCCGTATTGGTGAAATCGTAGAACCCATTGTCGGAACAAAAATGTTTTAATAATAAAAACCGTTGAAAATAAGGTACATTGATTCAACAATGAATTTTAAAATATACAAGAAGTTATCTTCTTATTTTTGACGGTTCTTAATATAAACAAATTTTATGGTACTCTAATGGGCTCTACAATTCCTCGAATATTGACTAGATTTGATTTTCCTATATCTTTTATCAAAAATATGTAGATGACCTGATTCTCTCCGTTCATGACATCTCACCCGTACCAAATTAAAACTAACCTCATTTGTACATTTAAAAACAGAGTGAATAGCCTAATCCATTTCAACTATACCTTAAAAACACTGAACTACGGACATTTTGGTAGAAAATTCCTACCCCAAACATCTACTTAATAAAATTGTATTCAGTTCATCACACTTAATGCGAGAAACAACAATTAATCATTGCCACAAAACGCCGGGACAGAACAAGAAAACAATATCATTATATACACATCATCACCTTATATTGTAGAATTAATACATTTACAAATCTAAATGTCAAAATCATAAAAAAATTATTTCAAGAAAATCAATTATCCCCCTCTGAGTTAAACACAAATCGAATATCAATAATAAAATTGATTGCTCCGATACACACATACATTGGACAGACATCGAGAAAACTCAATTGGCGAATTATTTCACACAAGAGTGATTGTAAGTTTGAAAGAAATGATCAAGAAATTACTCTTCTTGAGATGAGAAGTAACTGTTTGAACAAAAAAAAATGGGATATTGATAATTACACGAACATATTGGAACTTGATTATAATAATTTCCGATCTTTTCGAAATTATAATTCATCGCAAAATTCAAAAACTGTAAATCTACATATTTTATTTCCTTTTGCATATTAGAAAAGTTTGTTTATGGACAGTTTTTAATGTTATTATTTTTTGTTCCGTATTTTAAATGAATAAAAAACCCTTGTTCTCTTTTTACAATTTTTTCATCGATTCCCATTTTCCCAGTTTCTTTAATTCAATTATCGACAACAGTTGCTCATTCCGTAAAATCGAAGCACCTATTTTTTGTGTTTTAATCTGTGGTTGTGTCCAACAATTTTTCCACATGAAGTGTGCGTTTTCTATTTTTGTTTTTTTTTAGTTAGTAAACATTACATGAGTTTTATCAAGGACTTTATGTGTCTCTTTAAAAAGAAAAATATGTTCGATAAGCTTGACCAATTAACAAACACTATTCTTTCAATCTCTCTCTGGCTGATAGAAAAATCATATCTAACTGCAACCCCAATACGATTGCAGTTATATTCCAATAACTACGGAAGAAACGGGGGTGTTTTACGGAGGCGTAGAAAGGCCGCGCGAATTTTTTTTAAATCCCGACTTTAAACTCGGGGGGTCTGACTTTAAAGTCGGGCGCCCGAATCTCGGGGGTCAGACTTCAAAGTCGGGCGCCCGACTTTAATCTCGGGAGAAAGAACAGATTTATTCAAACACAAAACTGCTATAGGACTAAAAAATTAAAGTAAATACGACTGCAAGTAATTCAACTCCTGAAAGATGATTACTTTACGATGTCAACTCTCCGGTTTCTAAATGAGAATGATATATTGTAGAGATGCACGTGCTATTTTTCTATTGCGCATCGTAGGGACGGTCATATAATGAGATTTTCAAATTCGTTCGTATTCTCGACGAGCTATCTGTATGCGCGATAATCTTTTAAATCGACTCTATGATGTAGGAACAAAAAAAAATTACGTTATACATCAAACATTTTTTCTTTTTTGTTCATAGAATGAATACTAATATTTGAAAAAAAAACACCTATATTCATTTTGTATCTTTTTATTTCAGGAGGGATTTTCACCTGATTTGAGCGTCTGATTTGTTGTAAGTACACAAGACTAAGAAATAAAATTAGAAATGAAGAATCTAAAAAACTCCCATCGATTTTGGAAAATGTATATCTGTCTCTGTGTAAGTGCACCGAAATTTTGCAATATAATAAATCAAATTATGAGGAACAATTAAAAAATTCAGCCAATCAGCAATTGATCAGTGTGTGAATTGTTGAATAACGTTGAAATTTGATATTGTTTTCACTTATGAATGAAACATCTACGAGACGAAAATAATGTAAACGACGGATAAAAAAGAGTGCGGTTCGCAATAATTTAACAGTGTCTGGCTAGTTCAGCAATCTTTAGAAATAGGTATCGAACAGTGATATGGATGCATCAGCATTGCTTTTCAATCGGATGTTGTAATTCTATTGCTTGCCGTGCATTTTTTCAAGTCTCCTTCGATTTCTGCTTACTGATCAAACTGAGTGCATTCACCAGGAGCCACATCCTAGCAAGGTGATTACGACAGCGATGAATTTCACACAATCTTTTTCGTCTATTCACTTCCCAATTAGGTCGTTCTTACTTGCTTGTATAATAATTTGAAATATCATTGGATGCTTTTTCATTTTTTTCTCTTTGAAGAACATATATAGTACATTGACATTTAATTACTTTTGCCTGGTATATAAATGTCAATAACTGGTAAGGTGTGAGTTTTCTTTTGACGTTATTGGTATATTTATAGGTTCTATGTTTAACAGTTAGAAAACAAAGGCCTAAAATAAAATCATAGTTTCATGCTGTGATTAACAATATTTATTTATTTATTTAATATAAACAGTGGAAAAATCAAAACTGGTATTTGGAAAAAATCCCTACAAATAACAAAAATTCAACTTTCATTTAATACACATTTCGAATTCTAAAAAAAATCACAACCCCAATGCCAATTCCGTTCCGTCGTGCAAAATCGTAAACCGCCTTTTTCCATTTGAAATTTTGTCTTAATTAATGATGAATAGGGATGCAACATCAAGACTTGTCTTGATCTGTCAATAAAAAATAATTCAGTTTCTTGTCTTGATCATGACAGAAAATATTGAAATTTTTTGAAGTGGTAGTCAAGGTTCCGAATATACAGTGCGGCTTTTTATAGGCTGTTAACTTTTGAATGATTCGACGTAGAACAATGGAACAAAAACTGTTTTGAATGGTATCACCGATACTTCTTTTTGAATTGAAAGACATTGTGATTGCTCGTTGGATGGCGCGGGGGGCATATCAACTTCAATTAGCAATTTAAAATAGCATGGGGGTCAAGTGGCAAATTGTTGAGAAGGTAAATTAATTATCTTTTCAACAATTTTTTTTTTTAATTTAGTTAATACGTTTTTTTACACAATGCATTCGAAATGTCAAGTATAAGTGCGGATCTGAATGATACCATTACCTCGATAACCGTTTGATGTGAAATAATGGGACAAAAAATATTTTGAATGGTATTACCGATCCTACTTTTTGAGAGAAGATACATTACAATTACTCGACAGATGGCGCTGGGGGCACATCAACTTGAAAATTTCGAAAGGCATAGAGGTCGAGTTGCACATCGTTGAAAAGGTAATTCAATTTTACTTTCAACCATGGTTGTTTACGGAATCACAATTGCGATGAGTAACACGAAATATGGTCAATAGAGGAAGATTCATGACTTAAATAATTTTTCATTTTCGAATTCGTTTCAAAGCTTAATTTCCGACCCAAATAATACCTCATTCATTTATTTTTAATGACTATAATCATAACGGGCATAATTTATTGGATTTGGTAAACTGATTATTTTTTTTTTTAATATATGAATGATTATAACCCCCTTAACTCTCCATATTAAAAACGAATTATCGATTGGTATTTAATGAAGAGTTTCACCTAGAGTGAATTGAGTATTGCGACAACACAATGGTAGGAAGGGAGGGGTAAAACACAAGTAGGCACGACTGACAACAATTTTGCTTTATATTCTCAATAAATAAAAATCCTACATAATAGTTTTGTTTTTTGTTATTCTTGACATTTCAAATGCATATTGTGAAAAAACGTATTAACGAAATTCAAAAAAATGAGATAGTTGGAAAGAGAATTGAATTATCTTTCTCTACTTGACTCTCCATGATATTTGAAACTCTTTAGTTGATGTGCCCCGCGCCATCTATCGAGTAATCACAATGTCTTTCATTTCAAAAAGAATTATCGATGATATTCAAAACGGTTTTCGTCCCATTGTTCTACGTCGGACCGTTCAAATGTTAACAGGAGGACAGCTAAACAATGAATGATCTAATTCATAGTTGTCGAAGCCCAATGCGGAAGTGTAATTAGTTTCATTCTTTTAATTCATCTTAGAATTATTTCCATTTGTAAATTACAGCCCGAATTAGTGATGAACTATTTTGATAAGGCCACGACGTTTAATGAACGTTGGGAGCAACATTCAATATCTTGAATTTGTATGGATAGTGAAATATTTTATTTATATATTGTCAGATATTAGAGCACCTTGCCCCATATTTTGTTAGCCCAGGGTTAACACTTCATTGTTTATCATATCTGATTCGTTGTTTGAACGTTATAACGTTTATAAACAAACACGGACTGCATGATTTTTACTATGAATACCTAAATGACAATTTAACAATGAAAATATAAATAAAATTAGCTCATGAACGTTGTTGATACTCTTCATTCTTTTCTCACTAGTTCATGTTTGTATCACTTGTAAATTGTAATTCTTATATTTGATTTTGGTTATTTTTCGAAATTCAGATTAGTAATAAAAGCAATAAGAGTATTAGGAATATGAGCGGCAAGGGTATTCGTAGTAAATATACAAATGAATCTATACACTCGACCGATTTTGTTGAAACTTTTTGTGTTTGGAAGCTTATGATTAGACTTAAAAACTGGTATGTATTTCATCTCGCTACGATGACGGGAACCGGTGATATAAGGTGAGCTCTCATTTCAGGTAAATCTAATGGGATAACAAGATAACGAGATAATGGGATAATGGATAACTGGAAACGGGGTAATGGGATAACGGATAGCGGGAGACGAGATTGCGAGAAACGGGATAACGGAAAATGCACAAAGCCACACCCATAAGCTAGATTTAACAACACAGAGAAAAACATGGGGAAAAAATACAAATTTCATGCGGGCGAAGTCGCGGGAACAAGCTAGTAGTTAATGAGTTTCATTGAAAATCAAGAAAGCTTTACAGCCATTTTGTTTTTCTTCCATGTCGAATGTAAATCCACACATCTCTGAGGAAGAAGTAAGCATCCTAAAGAAATTACGAAAGGACGAAAAGCCAACGCATGGGAAACGAACTCTAAGAACCTCTGTACTACTAATACGAATATTGTGAGATGCATAAGATTTAAGCAGTACGATGTGATTGAATATCCCAAACCCTTTCGCTGAGGCACAGATATGGAAACCAGGTTCATGTGAGGAGCCGATGCAATGAAGTGCTGAGAAATGAATCCAACTGAAATAACAATGCTGAATCAAGAAAATTAAATCAATCCCCTAGTCACAACGGGATTCTCTTCAGGAAAAAGCATCCGGCAAAAAACCCACTTGAGAGCCCGTTGTGAATCCAATTTGCTATCCATCGAAAGGTAAAATAATTGCCAATATGACGCCAACCTCACAAAACCAATTTGATCGAGCCGAAACGATGTCTATAGTTGAGCAGGAATCTGAAAACAGCATCCAATGATGAACAGCGATAAGTCAATGCAATCAGAAGCAGTGAGTCCAAGCAACGATACAGAATTTGCTTTCGAATCAGGAACCAGGGCAATCCGAAAGGAGAAAAGTAGATGTGTGGAAGATTATATGTAAAATGAGCAGTTTTTTTTGTCTAGCTGTCGGATAGGAAAAACTTCCCAAATTACTCTTGGGCCTTGAAGAACGCGAAAATTTCGCCGAAACGTAGGCATTAAAACTGTAAAGTCTTGAGTAATGCGTTCTACTAGTCCACTCGCTCGTGACTTTTGAACAAGAAAAATAGTTATTGGAGTTATATTTATTATGACAATAAATATTTTATGTTTGTTTGTTGATGCTGAGTTTCATAATCTGGTTATCTAAGAGCCCCTAACCCCTTAAGGCCTCTAAGGCCACACAATTACGACATATGGTGGAGACCATCTCTATTGTATCTCAAATACATTGTCCACCATGGATAGATTATTCTTTTTATTAGTCCCTAGAAACCCAAAGACAAAGTAGTTGAGAAGACAAGAAGGACCTTACTGAAAAGGGAAACATTCTCAATTGAATATTGATAGGAATATTTTTCTGTGAATTGAAAAATCCACGATTGAAATGAAGTTATTTTTTGTGAATGTCTAACAGAAAACAACTACTTCCCCGGCTAAAGCCACGCTGGACATTGAACTACATCTGATAGATATTCTGAAAAGGCCCTAACTCAACAAATCAAGGACCTAACCTTTTCAATGATCCGAAACACTAATCGCCTGGAAAATGCCCAATGAAATGTGTTGATTTGTTATTCCATGAAAATGTTTCACGAAAAGTGATATATTTCTCACAAAGTTGTTGCTTTTTCTATTTCATTGAAATAAAACTAAAGATCAAGACGAGATCTTGAAAGTCAAGAACCTGTATGCCTACTGACCTAAAGATGAATTTAGAAGGAACTTTGTTGGAATTTGTATGTTTGTTTGGGGGGGGGGGGTAGAAATTCCTATATGGATACAATAAATGAAAAACATTAAATTTGGATAAGAGCTTCATTAGTAGATGGCGCGGTTAAGAAATATTTGTTGTTTGTGTCACGCAAAATGTCAAACTTCATAGCTATGAAATTTTCTTTTTCTGTCAAGATTACTTCATGCAAAAAATTGTTAATTGATCGTTCACAAAGATTATAGTTCTACGAACAAGATCCCGCGCTCAGAACAATTGGCGCGAAAATGAGATGAAATCCTCGAAACTTACTACAATGTTTACATCTGTCTGTCAAGAATAAGTCTACCTGGCGATTTTTTCAAAGTGATTTCTTCTCAAATGGCCTTTTTGGGATCATGGAAACTTCCACGAAGGAATGAGAAATGGTAGGAGAGTGGGCTGATGTCTCTAGATGATGAATTAAATTGAAAATTGAGGGGATTGGAAAATGTCCAGGATGACATTGTTCCATTAAACTTTCCGATACAAACTATTACCAAGCCATTCACTGCCCATCTCTGCCAGACTATTACCTCTCTAATAACTCTTCTGATATGAACAAAATCAGAGAGTTCATTGTAGATATCATAAAATCTGTTGATGAACTTGAGAAATCGATGAATCCTGGTGTGCGACAGTCTATCTTAGAATTACTTCTCAGGAAAAGGTGAGCCCTACTAACAAAGGTGAAGGGAGGAAACAATAATCTGAATGCTTCTCTTTTATTTTTCAGTAACACCCCACATGAGATAATCGGAGGAAGGCGTTCAAAACCAAGCAGTTGTTCGGAAGAACAAGGCCCACTCCCAAGATCGATAAGGCTAATGACTATGATTAGGATAATTATCACTTTTTAAGAAACACATGAATTTCACAAGTAAGCGTGGGCTTTTCATTCTATGAAGATTCTTGATTTTGGCTCGACAATTCCGAACCGTCACAGAGGGCCCCATGGCTCTTCGAGAAAAAATATCCACTATATTTAGAATTTTCCAATACTTTTAGTCAGAAGATTATCATATCATGGAAAAAAAATTATACAAAATATATATATATATAATATAAAAAATAAATATAAAAGTAATAATAAAATTATTTGACTTGCTAATCACTAGATACATTACAATCACAAGTTGAAAAAATTATTACAATGGGCAAAGGTAGTTCAGAGAAGATTCAAATTAATTTATACATATACGAGTCATTTTACTAGTATTGGAGTAATATTGGGGGACTGTGGGAACTTTTTACTGTACATTAGTGATGATGTGAGAAACAACATATAGAAAGTTACCAGCCGTAAAGTGTGTGCCTAATTTATTATTTAACAAATAAGTTGCAAAATTACATTGTTTATTGAATATCTTAAAAAATATATAAATTAAAAAAACTGATACTGCCATTCGAAAGAATAGAAGATTTTATATGTAAAAGGTATATAAATATTTGTTTTTAATAGAAACTGTAAGCTGCAGATTTTGTTTTCTAACGTACGAAAACGTGAGGTAGCGACACTGAAGTGCATCTCTTGAGGAGCACGTAACCACGAGCGCGCTTCACTTAATTTGTTAAAACTTTTGATCTAATTGATAAAATTAAGATAACAAAAATTTTAATGGAAGAAGGAAAAAATAGCTAACGAGATGTCTTGTTTTCAAATGTAAAAAAAATGAATAGGAATAGTACATATATGAAGTTACGTCAAAGTAGAATTTTCTATAAAATCAATTAAAGATCTGCCATTCTTTAAATCTGAAATTTGTACAGTTCAGTCCCAAAATGACACTTGAAAAGGTGTGCAAATGAAAAAAAATTATAAAATTTTGTTTCAAAAAATACAGTCGTCAAAATATAGAATAATTTCAAAAAATGGATGAATGAATTTTTAGGACATGCTTCAAAAACCAAAAACTCTAGTTCAAAATTGATATCAAGATTTTTCAATAGTACTTTCTGAAGCTTGTAATCTGTACTTCAAACAAGTTTGATTGGTTTTATTAAAAAAATTGAATTAATAATAAAATTTCGACAAATATTAACAAACGTTGCTCCAAAATCCCTGAAATTTTTCGTTAAATAAAATTTAATAGCGGAAAATTTTACATCAAAAAGGTAAATAAAATTTTTCTTTAAAATAAAAGCTGCAGAATTTTTTTGCTAATGTGCGAAAAAAATGTGAGGCGGCGACTCTGAAGTGCAGCGCTGTCTAAAATATTTATTTTTTTTTTCAAGATAAATATCTGACATTTTCAGAAATTACTCTCAAAATGACAAATAAAGAAGGGAAATTAAAAAAAATATATTATTTTGAAAAATACAGAGCTCAAAATATCGAATAATCTAAAAAAATTACAAATTTGAATTTTGAGGCCATGCTTCGAAAACTATAGTTAAAAATGTGATAATGAAACTTATATATGGGATATAACGAAATTTGTTAAATGGAGGCCACATTTTTCAACCGAATGAAACAAAAATACTTCTTATGAATACCTCGGCTAATTTCGAAAATGGTCCAATAGTCTCAAAATGGCAGCTGTTGAAAGATTTTAAAAAAATCGCAATATTTCATTTCCATACCCAATATCGGGAAACTATGAGCACTAATAGCTCCACAACTTTTACCCGAAAACTTTTTCTCCGAGATGTACACAAATAAAAAATAGGTAGCTGTAAATTATCATTCATGAAATCTACCTTTTTGACTGGCCACGCAAACGTTTTTTCAATGTCATATTCTGGTTCAGCGACCTCAAAAACCCCTATAGCATCAATTTGGGTAAAATTTGCCTAAAAAAATTGTTTTTCATTATTTAAACAATTAATAAACAAGCAGCGCACGAATATAAGTTTATAACTTTTTTTCTGCAAGCAATTTCTAAGTAATATCAGAAGGTTTTAGGAAAATCCATGGAGTCCTCCAGAATTCCAAAATAATGTTTTACTCCGCTATATGAAGGTAATTTGAGTTTTTGCAATAAGATAGTCGTGTTGTCTGCCAAAATAGTGAACACCTCTTGATTTGTCCAAAAGCTGAGAGGTTCTTTCACTCAGATAGGATTCGAACCAGTTGAAGCTTCGTCCTCTAAAGCTGTAGAGATGAAGCTTATGTAACAGTCAAAAAAAGCTTTAGATATGTCGCAAAACACTTCCTTCAGACTAGAATATAGATTTTTCAGAAAGCGAAAGAGATTGCATCTCCCGTACTTTTATTGGTTTGAAAGCTAAATTAAGTAATTGTGTGTCATTTACAGCACTTCATAAAATCATTATCCGCTCCATCATAAGATTTTTATTATGAGCAAATAGGGACAGAAATACATAAGTACCAACCGTATCAATAGAAAATTAACCATACAAAATTGGGGTTATAATTAGAATTATTTCGTAACACCTCTCGAAAATTCTATATAACACTGACATAAGTACATGGAATAGTTTATTCTAAAATATGTTACATCGATCGATCAACCTCAAAATATTTCACAAGGAATTGACATAATCTTAAAGGCGACAAAAGCACAATCACGACACGGATCAGAGGCACAAATCACCATGTGTGTTCTGTAATTGCAGTTTACTGAATTATGACAAGAATCGACGTCGGCGCCATCTGAAACTCTAGATAACTCTCTTTATCAAGTGGGCTGGTGTCCCCCAGTTTGTCCCAATATTTTACAGGTATAAGTAAATACACCATGGTTTTTAGACATCTTAGTCCAAAGTTGTTCATAAAAAAATAATTTAACTACATTTTGTGGTATGTCATTGATTCGACCTCTCTGTATATCAGGGAATCAGGAAAGTCTTTTATGACAGAGACAAATTGTTGAAGCTCCATTTTAATATACAGTAATAATCAATCAATGAATCTAAACGACTTCCTAAATAAAAAACATTCAAAATATAAGCTGCTCTAGTATACTCATTATACCTAATGTCCGTGCACTCTGAATAATGGCATAAGAGTGAAAAAATGTGTTTGAAATTTCGAAAAATTATAATATTCAAATTCAGCTTATATAAACACTGTAGCGTCATATATAATTGTAACAGTGAATTATTCCAAACATTTTCATTTGTCAGTTGTTACATTCTCTGATATAATGTCATAATTAACATTAACATATCAGTTTTCATTTCTGGATTTTGGCACCCTCTAGCATCGAAATTAGTACTACTTTGGTGTTGAACCCAGAAATATTTTTTATCAGAATTATTGGATTTACAACAAACCAAAAATTCGAACACTTGGTACAACTTAAACCAATAAGCCCCTTTTAATACCTATTCAACTGTAGTTCATAATTTTTTTTTTTTTTTATGTTCTGGTTCCCACGAAAAGGGATATCCTGTAATGTTCAGACAACATCGTGGGAACCAAGGGAAAGAAGGTAGGAGTTGGTGTTCTTCTTAAATTTCTGGAGGTTGTATGCCTCGGGGAACACCTCCCTAGGCAATGAGTTCCAAAGCCTCGCTGTTCGTTGGATGAACGAGTCTTTGGAAAGTGATGTTCTGCAGGTCTCCAAAGTGACCACGAAGGGGTGTGATGACTGAACTTGACGGGTTAGTCTCGAAGAGACTGCCAAAGCAGGAACGATTATTGATATTTCAGAAGAGCATCGCCCATGAAAATATCTATAAAATAGAGACAAATCGCCAACTTTTCTACGGTGTTCCAGACAAGTGAGCGAGTTTGTAAGCGTATTATTATATAATTAAATTAAATTCACAAAGCATTGTGAAATGAAATAACAATAAATTGTTATTTCACATATGGAGAAGGTTTAGATATTCTTTGGAAAAAATTGAATCACTTTATTCGAAAACTTAATCCAATTGAAAATTACTTATATGCATTTGATAGATAATGAAACCTGATATTGACTGATATCTTTTCTAAAACTGAAACTTCAAGGCGCTAAAACATAAAAAATAAAAAATCATTCACCAATCCTTTCACCTACTTTTGAATTTGAAGCGATAAGTTGCGAAACTACCAAAATATGACTACTGTAACTCTCCATATTATGGAATTTTAGATGGTTTGGAATCAAATTGGAATCGTATATCAGTGTTTTGCGCTATGAGTCGAGCATTTGACAGGGTGGTATATGAGCTTTTGCCGCAAAAACTTACTGATTCTGGAATCAGAGGAAAACCTCACAAATGGTCACAATATTATCTTCGAGAGCGTACACAGAGCGTGAAGATAAACCATAAGGTGGAAAATATAGAAATTCATATCATATCAACTCCAAGGCACATTAAAACGGGCGTACTTCATGGATCTGTCCTAGGGCCAGTTCTATTTATACTTCATATAAATCTGCTATCTATTGTTTTGCCAGAGGCATTTTCTTATTTATACGCTGACGACTCTACACTGAACAATCGCGGAAATAAGAATATTCCACAGATTACTATTCAATTCATTCTCTAGTTCCCAATCCAAGCAAAACCCAATGTAATTCCAAATGCGTAAGCATAATAATATGTCTGAGCTCGATATCAAAATTAATGATAACAATCAATATGACATCTGTTTACAAAAAATTTAGGCACTGAAAATTTAAATCAAATGACTACAATACATTTTATAAAAAAAATTCTAGCACTTTTTTTTCATTTTGTTGTTGCTTAAATAATTCATAATTATTAACAGATTATAACAATTAAAAATACCGCGAGTCGATAATTTAGTATAGTTATCAAAAGGTCTCCACAATGTGAACTGATTTTAGGAGCTTTGTACCTACTGCGCGACGCAAAGGAGGCTAATGTGTTTCATCATGTATGTATGTATGTTTGTTCTTTTGTGGCGCTCTGCTGGAGACAAAACGCCTGGGCCATTTTGATGATTTTTACGTCAGTCGAATTGTCTTAATCTTGCGATTGTCACCAAAGATAAGACAATAATCAGAATTCAATATGGTGACAACCAGAGGCCATATTGTTAAAAATCCTATATAAAAAATTGAAATTAAAAAAGTTAATCCAAAAATAAAAACCCGACTGCGTAAAAAGGGAACTTTAAAAAAGATGGAAACAAGATGACCAGAAAATATTGTCAGAAAATTATGTTTCAAGAGGTTAACTATTAAACTTAATAGGTACTGTAAACAATCTCACGCAGTCGGAGGCAATAATATATCTTCACTTTAAATTAAAGAAGATACCTCCGACTGCGTGAGATTGTTTACAGTATTAAGAGAAAATGTATTTTCCGTAGAATTTTTTACTTAAAATTTTTAAAATAATATTTAATAGGACGAAAAAATATATTTGATTTCTCCTCTCTAAAATTTTTTCAAATCCTCTTACGTTAATAGTTTTCGAGTTATTTGCAAAAACCCTTTTTTTAAAACTTTAATTGTTTTTAACTTTTGCAATTGTTTATGTGCTGGTTTGATACTTCCGCAATTTTCTCGATGTCATTACGAATCCAATGAGCCCTCACATGTATTGTAATTGGCAGTAGCAATAATTTACACGTTTTAGAACTTGTGGAGTGGTCTAAAAAAGGAATACATTATTGGTGTTTTCTGACCTCACTTATTAAAGTTACTTTACAGTTGATTACTGAAAACACTGTTGCTGACGTTTGGACTTATACAGTATCGTAAACATTTTATCTGGGGTCTAGACAGAAATCTACACGAGCAACAAGGAACGCAATGATATGATAATACCACATAAACAAGAGAGACGCACTGCTGTGCGCTTCTCCTGTTACCCCACCCGACGCATCAACTGACCACGTGGCAATGCGACACAGCGCACAGCTTGCCGAGCCGTGGTTGCGAAAACACAAGATCGTAACAATTATTACCTTTTGAAACATGCCGCCTATTTACACGACCGCAGATAAAGTGCAATAGATTCGGCTGTTGTTTGGCCCAAAATGGTGGTTTGTTCGAACATTCAATAAAATAATTCCGTACAGAAAATATTTAATTTGGTTTAACTTTTCTTGTAGTCTGGTTATCATATAACTGAGGAACTGAAGAATGAGGTTGTGGAGGGAAGAGGATGGGTAAACCTTGAGTTGAAATGAACATTTCTGCTCTGAAAAAAATATAAACTGAAAGAGTGGAGAGTTATACGAATTCCACATTCACCCACCCAATGTCATTCAAATTTTGGCACATGCATTCTGAACGAGTTGTAACAGATGCAGGTTCGACTTGAATATGGCATGACCAAAAATTACTTAAATAATAATTAAGGTGACAGAAAAAGTATATTCCTACTTGATTTAATTTCAGATTTCAGAATATCTTTTTATGATTATTTTGACGTGTCATATTACAGTCCATATGAGCTCCAGAATTGTTTTGCATTATGTTTTTGGGATCGCTACACCATTTATTTTGATGTTTGTGTGAAGATTGTAGGCGATGTGGTAACTTGATTACTCTCGTTTCGGACTTCAATCGTCTTAGTGGATTTGACAGTTTTTCACGACGTTTCGATTGTTTGTATCTGCAATTGTCTTCAGGTGAATACTGACTATGTTATATGTCTGTCGGTACACTGGTGATTGTAATTCTTCCGTGTGCAGTGATGCGTATGATTCGCGCGGTGTGGTCGTGCATGAAGTTTCTCGCCTCTGCAGTTTGCCAGAAAAAACAATGAACGGTTTCCAGACGTTCCTGATCTCAACGATTGACAGACTGAAGGTATCATCGGCTTCGATGTAGGCGGCCTTCCTGAACTTCCGTTTGAAGCAATCCTCCTCTCTATACAGAACGCTTTCATTGTCTCATAGAATTCGATGGTGCCCACTCGAGGCGTGTTCATCCAATCTTACGGATAACGGCCTCTTTGTCTCTCCGATGTAGGAATCTCCGCATTCAATATTGATTTTATCAATACCAAGGGCTTTCGATTTGATGGAACATATTGTTCTGAAGATTTCATTCTCATTAGTAGAAAAAAATCCACAAATGGTTAAATATTCTTTGTAAAATAATTGATTGTGCCTTCATCTGGAGGATTAGGATACTTACTTATTGAAGTTTTTTCATTTTGAAGGAAAATTTCAGAATTAACTACCACATAAAGGTACGGAAAAATTTTGAACACTACAATGGTCTGCCAGTGAACAGAACCAACATATCTCTTTGTCTTAATGAGTTAATAAAGATAGACAACACTTGTTTTATGAACATTGTCATCGAACACCACCATTTCTGGAATATGTAAATAGGGGTATTTTTATAAATGATGTAAATACATGCATTTCGAATGATGTTCTCGTTAAACTATTTGCAGAACTGATGAAAAACCTGTAGTCATCTCATGGATTAGTCAATACAGTATCTTTGAAGAGTCAAATGGTTCCAAACAGGATGCCCAAGAATTCCTAAGATACCTAGTACAAGATCAACACGAATACATTAATAAGAGGTTCGAACAGATTTACACCAAAATAGATGACAAATTGGGAGATGTGAAATGTGAACGCTCAAGAATCTTGGATATCAGTAAAGGATACTCCATCATTATAGACAACTTACTACAGAAGAAATCTCAGAGGGGGACGGCAGACCAACCTGTTCACTATTCCCAAAAATATTGGTTTTACATCTTTGGGAATCGAGAATGAATTGAATATATCCATAGAATTTCTTCTAAATATTTTGGACATGAAAAACTATGCCGCAGATAATTTAACTTCCGGTCGATACGATTTGTATGCTTTGGCCAATCACAGCGGAATAACTGCAATGGATATTATACGCCTTTTTGTAGATACCCTTATGCAGATACATGGCAAGAGTACAATGACTCTTGAGTGTCACTTATATCATTAAATTATTTCATCATTAAGAAAGCATAATATCTTCTATGAACTTCTGAGAAAATGTTTCTTTTTTAAATTTTATTTTATAGTTTTTTTTATTCAAATTTTTATCTGAACATTTATTTAAACATATTTTTCTTATTTTTATTTTGTGAAAGGTTATTATCCCGTAAAACATATAAACAAATATAGTTCTCCAAAAAAATTGAATAAAAGTTATTTCAATGCAACTTTTGTACTACTCAGTCATATATCGAAGGGTCGAGAGAAGTCGAGACGAGAATTGAACTTATTCTTCATTACAACGAATAATAGTTGATTTTTTTTACATCTTTGGGAATCGAGAATGAATTGAATATATCCATAGAATTTCTTCTAAATATTTTGGACATGAAAAACTATGCCGCAGATAATATAACTTCCGGTCGATACGATTTGTATGCTTTGGCCAATCACAGCGGAATAACTGCAATGGATATTATACGCCTTTTTGTAGATACCCTTATGCAGATACATGGCAAGGGTACAATGATTCTTGAGTGTCACTTATATCATTAAATTATTTCATCATTGAAAAAGCATAATATCTTCTATGAACTTCTGAGAAAATGTTTCTTTTTTAAATTTTATTTTCTAGTTTTTTTTATTTAAATTTTTATCTGAACATTTATTTAAACATATTTTTCTCATTTTCATTTTGTGAAAGGTTATTATCCCGTAAAACATATAAAAAAATATAGTTCTTCCAAAAAATTGAATAAAAGTTAATTTCAATGCAACTTTTGTACTACTCAGTCATATATCGAGGGGTCGAGAGAAGTCGAGACGAGAATTGAAGATATTCTTCATTACAACGAACAATAGTTATATTTTGATCTCATTTCTAGAAATCTCGAATGAATTTCATAAAAATAAGTCCATAGACATGAGTTTATTCAAATCTTTTTATGTTGTTTGGGAAAACTTTTGGCTTATTACTTCTTCATTTCATATGATTGAAAATAAAAGCTTAGGGAGAATTATTAAAAACTCTTTCAGATGTGGAAACTCAAACAAAAATTGTTTTCACATATAAATGGATTTTTCAAATTTTCGATAATATTTACATTTTTTCAAATGAACAAATACAAAAGTTTCCTCAAATCCATGATCTTTCCATATATTATTCTTTTGTCGGTTGATTCCCAAAATCCGAAACAAATATCATCAGGATATTTATTTTCTCCTGAAGATATCTACATGTTACCGGAAATCTATGTACTTATAATTCCGTACTCTATACTAATAATTCCGTACCTTGTCATATGCCCAGTAATTCTATAGAATGCCACTAAATGAGTTTTTTTTTCAAATTCAGCCAAAGATATAAGTAAGTAGGCGAAATGTCCATAAGCGCCTGTTGGCAGAAATATGACGTAGCTGCGGGGCAAGGTCAAGGTTATTGTGAGAACTAGGCGCGTTCCGATATGCCAATTCCGTAGGACAAAAATTAAAATATTTTCAACTTTTGTGCGAAAAAGTTGTTTATGTCATTGATAAGTCAACTGGAAATGCTGAAAAGACTTTCATGAGTTAATGGGTGGGAATTATAGTTATTTATGTATCAAGGAAATTATAAGGGCCTTAATTACCGAAGGATTTTCGTCAGCAATTGTTTGAGGTAATTGAAGTTCATTAATTCCCGTGGTACATAAATCATTTTATTTCTGACCGATTTTAATAAAATTTTGTTAATTTTTAAAACGAAATAAATGTTTCAATTTATTACCTTTCCAGTATATTTGAAACAGGTACCGTCGATTATAGGAGTTTTGGTTGTTGCTATGTTACTTGTTTATAAACGGACCTTTGTTATCAATCGCTGTTTTTGCGTTGAAAACGTGTTTTTCATCCCAAATCGACGATCTTTTTTCGATATAATGGTGGATATTCTGAAAAAAGCTGAAAAAGCAGACAATCATTACTTCCATCGAAAAGTGAGGCCCTATACCAAAAAGAATACAAGATATATCTGAAGTGGCTGATACCGAGAAATGTTGTCTACTTTGCCTTTAGAAGAGGCAGGTAGGAGAACCTGGCCTAAAACGACATACTAGGGTAAAATGAAATAGTTGACTTTTTATTAAATTGCAGCGTTATTTGACGAGTCCCTACTCATTAAGACATTCCCTACCTAATCGCCTAATCGCCAGACCAAATTATAGTTATCGTTCAGTAGCCGCAGTGGTGTTATCGCAACGCGTCACTTTAGTACTACGCGCCAACTTGTAAGGTGAAATCTTTAGAGGTTCGTATATTTTACAAAAATTGAGTTTTTGTGACATTTTTGACATAAAAAAGTAGAGCATGTACTTCTCGTAGCGATCCTACACACCAATTACCACAATGTCTATAGTTTTTATCTCCTATTAACTTCTTGTTTAATGGAGACCAATGGGTAAAATGACATTCCCGGTCTTCGGATAAATTGACACACTATGTCATTTTACCCTTGGAGTATAATTATTTGGAGATCACCTAAAATTTTTTTTTTTTAAACCCCACATTTTTTATTTCAGTTAAAAAAATGGTTGGAATATACAAAAGGCAAACTGACAGACAGAATTGGTCAGTAGAAAGTATGAACCGTGCTATTCAAGCAGTAAATTCTGGCGAAATGGGATGGTTAAAAGCTTCTAAAATTTACGGTGTACCCCAAGCCACACTTCGCCGAAGGGCTCAAAACAAAAATAAACAAATTAAAGGAACTGACAAGGGCTTAGGGAGATACCTAACAACATTCTCCCTAGAACAGGAGAGAGAACTCGTGGAATATTTGCTACATCTGGAAAGTATGCTATTCGGTTTAACCTGCGATGATGTAAGAAAACTGGCTTACCAATTAGCTGTTAAAAACAATATTTGCCATCGATTCAACGTGGAAAACGGGAGGGCTGGATGTGATTGGTTGCGAGGGTTTCGCCAACGGAATCCAAAGATTTCTCTTAGAAATCCCGAACCTACATCAGCAGATAGATCACAAGGATTTAATAAACCACGAATTAGTCAATTTTTCAAAATTTTAGACGAAATGGTTGAGAAACATAAGATTGCTCCTTTAAGATTCTGGAACGTGGATGAAACAGGAATGTCTACTGTTCAAAGACCCCAAAAAGTTTTTGCCAAAAGAGGTAAAAAACAAGTAGGAGCATTAACCAGCGCAGAGAGAGGTCAGCACATTACAGCTGTTTGCTGTATGAACTCTGCTGGAAATTATATTCCACCAGCCCTGATCTTTGCCAGAAAAAGATGGAAAAATGATCTAATGAGCTAATTAAGTATGCAAAACCATCATTGGAAAATAAAGTTTTACTTCTTTTAGATGGTCACGAAACTCACAAAGATTTGGAAGTTCTAACTTTAGCAAAGGAGAACGGCATAATTATGATTTCATTTCCACCACACTGCACCCATCGGATGCAACCTCTCGATATTTGCTTTTTTGGGCCACTAAAAAGTTATTACAACCAAGAAGTATCAAAATGGTTAAGAAACCACCCAGGGCGGGTAGTAACACAATATCAACTTGCAACATTATTTGGAGAAGCTTATGGAAAAGCAGCATCTACTCAAAATTCTGTTAATGGTTTCAAACATTCTGGCATACAACCCTTTGATTCAAATATTTTTCCGGATCATATTTTTGCACCTTCAGCAGCGACAGATATTGCCCAAGAACAGGAGCAAGATCCAGTTGATGACGTAATAAATCTCCAGGAAGTTTTAATTTCAAAACCTTCTACTTCAAAGGGAGATGATGAAATAACGCGTCAAGACGTTTCCAATCCTTCCACTGTAAAGAGTTCATCATCTTGGGTCAGACCCGAGGAAGTATCACCTATTCCACGAATAGAAAACACCAAGTGCAAAAGGCAGACAACTGGATCCCAAGCATTAACAGAAAGTTCTATCCTAGCTGAAATAAAGACAAGAGCTGAAACAAAAAGGGCAGCCGAATTAAGGCGTGCAGCGAACAGAGCCAAGAAAAATATTCAAAGTCAGTTAAATGAAGATGAAGAAAAAGAAAATAATATATACATCGAAGATGATGATGAGGAAGACGCTGCTTGTATTTTCTGTAACGATTTATATAGCAGATCTAAATCACGTGAAACCTGGATACGTTGTAGGATTTGTACAAAATGGGCTCATGCTGAATGTGCTGGAGTGGACAAAAAAATAAAAAACTATACTTGTGACTTATGCCAGTAAGAAATATTTATTTAAATTTACCGAATCTGAGTTACAAAATAAGAGTTATGTTTATTATATTTGCCAGTAGGTATGGTTAAAAGTATATGTATTTGTTTTTTTATTTTTTCAAACAATTCAAATATTTTTCAAACGACTACTTGTTTTTTTTTCCTCAACACATCCCATTGTAAACAGATTAAGATTTTTCCAAAAAATTTTCTTTACAGAGTCATATATTTCAAAATAAAATTTTAAGAAAGATCTTACACTATTATTAATTTGTTTCTGGTTTAAATTTACTACTAGGGTATAATGACATAGAGTATGTCATTGTATCCAAGTAGTATGGATAAAATGACATAGTAGATAGTTTAAGCAAAATATAATTTATTAAAATATCTTACATAAAACATAATTTTACTAATTTGACACTAATAGCAGATGTTTTCTGCTATTTGTAGACAGGTCGACTTTAAAAATATTGTGCTTAATAGTTGAGTTATGACCAATTTTTCTTAGGGTATGTCATTTTAGGCCAGGTTCCCCTTCCTCGACTGTAGTGAACAGAAGCACCAGCCATACAAAAGAAGAAATTGTTTCCAGTGGCGGAAGTAATTTTTGGGGATCATTTCAAAATTGTACATTTAATATTTGTAATGACATGAATAAATAAAATATGTTTTGGTTTTCATATCATAAATATATATATATATATATATATATATACATATATATATATATATATATATATATATATATATATATTAGCATTTTCTGTAAAAGGTAGAGGGAATTAAAGAATATTTAATATCCCAAAGGAGTTATAACCATAGACAAATCAAAATTAAAGAGACTGTATTTGGTACGGCCAGTCGCGCATGGAGGCGCTGCCCGCAATCGACAGACGACTGATGACATGATAATTTTCCAATTTCGACATTTGTCAGAAAATAGAAGTTTATTGTTTACACATGTATTTTTTATTATGATAAACCTCTTAATAATTTCAGAATGATTCTTCTACTGTTATTGCCATCGAAAAATTTATGATATAAATTATACTATGGACTTGAATTAGGAACCCAACGTCGAAAATATAATGTTTTGTTATTCGAGTTGACGCTGAAATTCCTGGAAATATTAGCTAAAATATAAGCTGCTTTTCACAAACTGATACTTATTTCCATCAATCAGTTGCAGACATTTTTCACAAACTGATACTTATGTTTTCATTTCCTATCACCATTTGAGGAAGTACGAAGTATATGGTCTACCTGATTATCATCAAACTGGATTATTTGCCATACTTACTCGTTCTCCTTTGTGCTAATAAATTAACAAAATTATTGAAGGTTTGTTGTAAATGTAACTTGTTTTATTTTGGTTGATTTCATGATAAGACTGAAGAATATTTTTAATTTTGTTGTTTTTCAGAGTTTTATTATTGTTTTGTCTGTAGTTTTACCTTTCCTAGATAAAATAAAATTGTTTTTTATAGTGTCTAACTTATTTTTGATTTATAAGAACTTTAAGTTTCTTCTTGATATCATGAACCAAAGATTGATTTTGAAACTTTATTTTGACCACGAACGAACTAACAGATTCTACGAATCGATTACTGTATATATTTTACTAGTGATCGATTTGCCATTCCTTTATTTCATATGATACAACCATATAAAAGTAACACATTCAAAAAACCCACCGTATCTCAATCGGCAACTGAAGAGAAATCTGTTTTACCAACTGGACTAACTTAGTTCGGCCAGTTGCGAGATATGTCGCCACTGTCTAAACGTGGTGCCAACTTTTTCTGCAGGTTTGACAACTCTCTTTATTTTTAGTTTCTCTATGGTTATAACTCTCTTGATAGGGTAACCATGACGATATAACTTATAATATCCCGGTCAGAAATAAAATATTTTATGAAATATTTTGAGAATTTATGAGCGGTTAGTACAAAAAGTTGTAGTATCGGAACGCGCCAATAGTTTGGTTTGTTTTACCGCTTGAAGATTTTGAATTTGAATTTTGAGTCAATAATTAATAATTATTCAAACCCTTATATCTTTGGACATCATAATTGTAAATTGGCGTAATAAAATTCGAAATGATTTAAAATGAAATAATTTTTAGTTTTAAAATCATAAGATGCCTGGAAACAAATGTGTTTTTCAAACTGTTCCAATGTATCCCGTATAAATAAAGACATTATATTTCATTAGTTTTGTTGGGACGAAATAATCAAAATAATTTGGCTGGAGAATTGTGAATTGAAGGCCTCAGTTATGAAGTTGTGTGTAGGGTTCAATTTGAGTCGGATGATTACGAAAAAGACCTTTCTTCTGAATTATTGCTGTTGATATTCCAAAAAGAATGTTATTGTCTGGAAGTATGTAGAAACTTCCACAAAGCCACAAAATAGAAGACACGATGATTTGCAAGAAAGAAGTGAACAGCAATCCAATTTTTTCATACATTCCAATGATTATGTATCTCAACTTCATTACAAACTATTCGATTACAATCATTCAGGGATGAATTTTGGAAATGGTACTACGGAAAATCGAAAGATTCAAAAAGTTATGCCTGCCAGACATAACCTCTGATCTCGCGGGTCACAGATGGACGATGATTTAGGAGATCCGACCCGCCTCCTTTCTATATCTTCTTGCATATGGTGTTTTTTATTTAACACATTGCCGCCTGTGCGTTTGGAAACCGCACTCACCCCTCAAATACCCATTAAACATATCGCCGCCTATGCGCTTGGCATTGTGCAAAATGCCTAGGTAAAGTATGAATTGAATAATATTTTTTACATTGCCTGAATATTTCAGATATTCTTTAGAACCTACTAGGAATTCTATGGAACACCTAATTATATAGATCTCCGGTAATATACATATAAAAGCAAAAATCTATACCCACTGTCCGACTCATCCCAATACTGCCCTGATTAGCAGAAACGCCTTATCTGTTGAAAAGTTCAAACGGAGAAAAATAACTTTTTGTATTTCTTCACAGCCGTTCTGAATTAAACAATTTAAGCTATATTTGTTTTCGGGAAATGATTATTCGATGTCATAGAAATCATATTTTCGTTAAAATACTAAACCAAAGTACATATACTATAAATTATGAAAGATACTGCATCTTTCCTAAATATCCAACATACAGAATTCAACACTGTGCTTAAGAAAAATGTCATACTGCGATCTTCCTAAGCATACTATTCAATATAAACAGTTGAAAAAAAATGCAATTCAACCCATAATTTGCTTTCAATATTCTTTATTGCGAAATATTTTGAACAAATAGGTATAAAAATAAGTAATTTTTTTTTCAAACGAAACATGAAAAAAAACAATGGCTTAAATGTCTAATCATCCCTAATCAGTATGTTCACCCAAAATGATTTTCTGTTTTCTGGAATATCTTCACTCAAGTTTTTCAAAATATTTTCTTTTTTTTTCCAAAGGAAAGCCGCGTGGTTTACTTAGACTCTCTGGTAATTTCATATCATTAGGCTGTGTTGCCTGGACTTGAGAAAATGTCAGTTTGGCGGTACAAATTGTCAATATGAAGTCTTGAAGAGAAGGTTGATTTCTCCTCGTATTGCGGTTAACTGAACGATATTTTTGAAATATATCCGGTTTGTTTGTTGATTGAGTTTGTACTGTGAAGCATATGATTTCCACTTATAAAAATCATGGGCTCTCATTGTTTTCACATCTACATTTCCTCTATTTGCTTCTGCAACTGCACTCTCGAAATCTGAGAAATCGTATGTTTTGTCCTGTCTTTTTATAGACAATTCCACTTGATGGTGAAAGCTGTCTGCTGACATATAGGTGTGGCCTGGTTCAAAATAGTTCATTGTGATTTTGACAGCACTAATATTTGAGTTGACAACATAAACAAGAAAACTTAGGAAACACCAATTTTTATTTTGGCTTGAGCAGTTGTCAAGACAGAGCGATATTGATTTCAAGTCTCTTTGTTTTTTTAAAAAGACATAAAAAGCACTAATTACATCCTCTTGGTCCCTCCCACTGATGCCCTCATGCCAAAGAACTGCGAATGGTTTAATTTTGCTGTTTTCTCCCAAAAGGACAAAGCTTTCATTGTATACTGTAAGTCTTTTGTAAATACAACTTTATTGAATGTGTCCAATCTAGGCAACATAATAATTTTTCCTAGATCAGCAGAAAAATATGATTAATTTTTTATGTTTTCAAGCGCTTGTTTTCGGTAAAGATCACGGGACTCTTTTGCCAAATCAATGTGGACTTTCCAAGATTCACATATATCACAAGTATCTAAGAGAAGACTATCTTATCTATGTCCATGGACACAATGTTCGCATTCTTCGTTGCCAAGTTTGGCAAAAGATAGATGCTTCTTCTTCACTTGACAGAGATATACATTATAAGAAACCTCAAAAGGTGTGAATTTGCGACAGAACTCATTTTCTTTTTTTCGGGCACAGCTTGCAACAATTTTCTCTTACTATTTCGAGCCGCCCTCGCCTCCTTGAACATTATATCTTTGAAGGGATCAATATGTCTCTGATATTTTTCTTGTACTAATTTTGCATTAGTGTTCCATATGGTTTTGATAACACGCTCCTTGTAATCACTACCATCAATTTTCCGCATATTGAATGCCCAGTCTTTTAGAATGAATGCTAATCTTTCGTTGCTATTTTCTGCATCTAAATTTGTAGTTGCGTTCCGCACAGAATGTCATAAATTGTCTCCATATATAAGATTTTTATTTTTTGTGTTACTGGGTATATTTTCTTCAATATTTTGGTTTATTACTTCGTTTGAAGTAGCACCAAAACGACTCATTTTGACGTTTGCAGCTACAATTATTTTTGGTCAAACTGTCAAACTTAGCATTGCGATCCGTTATATATCCATGGTTACGTCGTTGAGAGAGTCGAGAGTTCATGTGCAGTTTTTAGGTTTTCTGCGGTTTCCCGCTGCACGTTCCTTAAGAACGCCGAATGGCATGAACTCCCAGGAGGACAACAAAGAGCCGCAGCTCTCCTCACCCAAAATATCAAAATTTCAGTTAGAAATTAGAACTGTTATCAGAAAGGAAAATGAAATATTAGCTGTCCCTGAAAAGAACGGAGAGTTCTATAACAGGGACACAGGGAAAACTTTAAATAAAATAAAATAAGAAACATGTAAACAAATATCTGAATAAAATTTCTTTTGATTGATTGATTGATTGATCGTTGAAAACACGATGCTGATAGACCAATCAGAATTGAAAGACAGCTGGTGTTTTCGCGATAATACAAGCTGTCTTTGGTTTTTGATTGGTCAGATTTTGTGAAAATTCCAAGGTGCGTGAAATAGTCAGTAGAATAAACCTTTCCCTCCTCTTTGGATCTGACAGATAAGGAATTTGTGTGAAGTTCAGTGCCTACATGGCTATTCTCTTCATTTTCAGGTGAAATAGAATCATCCATGATGGTGATCTAAAATTTCCTTATGGGTATCATTAAACTTATTTCAACTTTTTCATGCAACAATGGGAATCCCCACATTATGATTTGAAAACAATTCTGGATCATCAGTTTGGGCAATACTGATTTAAGCCAATTCTAGCATTAATTTTGTTTTTCTAGACATGGTTATAATGAAGTACAAAACACTTTTCAACCACTACAATTAAATCAAACCCCTAATCAAACAAAAACTGAGAGAGAATAAGGAACCCTTCAGGTTGCAACAGGCATGAAAACGTGGTAACTTATGCATGTTTAGTAGAAACACCTTATTGCTAATTGAAATACCGCGTTTTTATTAAGCTAGTATGAATGTGGCATTTTTGCTAAGCAAAGGTTAATATTTTTGTTGGATACAGCAAAGAAGTGTCTTCGTTTTGAATATTTTGTGGTACACACGACATCTTTGCTCAGTGGGAACGATAAAAAACGCATTTTCAAGTGGTTAATATCAAAATCTTATTTTTCGTTTTTTTTGTACATACGGCGAAAAACATTATTTTCGAGTATGGCACGAAATATGACGAAGTATTTTGAAACACCATTTCGAAGGATGTAACATCCCTTGAAATTTATCATTCCATTTGTCAAAAATGGTTAAATTTGTCGTTTACTCTGGTTAAGGTAAATTATTGAGCATGCGAGAAAACTATTGTATTTTTGGAATAATTATTTTTTTGTAGGAAAACGATTGTGGCATATATTCTTGCCTCTTCAAAAGTACCGTAACATAACTTTGAGAAAAAAAACAATATTTAAAAAACTAAAAAATCAAATTTTATTCAAACCTGCTAGAGCAAGAAAATATGATGGAACAAACCATCGTAACTACGCCACTGGTTTGCGAAAATAATAAATAATAACTTCAAATTAGCACGTTGATAAACCACGATTAGTGTACCAAGTTTCAAATTTTTTCCTTCAGTAACTTTGGAGAAAACAAATTCAATCTTAATTTTTTTCGTATTTTCGACACTCTGTATCTCAGAGGGGATGCATTTTAGGACATTCCTTGATAGCAACTTTTCACCTCGAAATGAGGTGAGGAATCTGTAGTCGGAGAATGTCGGTCTTATTCTGACTGTATATAAATATATATATATATATATATATATATATATATATATATATATATAAACATTCGAACTGATGGTATTCTTGGGTTCTGATGAACGAAGATGTATCAAAAGTCGTGTCATGATGACGTCTCCAATAAGTAGTATTTCTATTGAAATCTACTTAAAAATTTCTATATAACTTTGTTAAACATACGCCTCAACTCTCAGTTCCAATTCTCTTACAGATAACTGAAATTTCAAGTACCCACAATCATCATTTTAAATGAACGCTCTAAGGTGAATTTCATCGATTTGATGTGAGCTTTAAAGGCTGCCGTCAACAACGCGATTCAATGCTCTGTGACCTCAGAGCTGATAAAAATGCGTTTCCAGTCAGGCGAGGAAATTTAAATACTGGAGCGTTTGAAATCGGGGATATTCGTATTGAACAATGTGATTTACATAATATATTTTCACTACTATCAACGGAAATTATCATTATTGACGTCATTTTCATCCCGAGAAAATGTTTTCCTAAAACGAGTGGTTAATAATGGTTTCATTACTGAGCAAGGTTAATAATTAAAAACAAAAACTGTACAATTGAATATAGTCAGTCACAATCATTCACTGGGAATTCTAATATTTATATTCTACCAATAATAAATTTGCAATTAGTACTGCTTACCTCAGTCCTGGAGGGTTACAATCATCTATTTACCCAATTTGATGGATTACTCGAGTATTTCATAAATTTCCCAAATATAATAGTATAAAACATGAACAACAAAATATGAAAACAGAAAATAAACAGAGAAGCTTCGAAAGCTAGTAAAATAATAAATGATTTCCAGTCTTGAGAAAAACTGAGAAAATTATAACCACAAGCTATGATGCTGAATTGGTTTGTGCTAGACTATATCATGTTCGGTTTGTGGATATAAAGCTTTATTATATGCTCAAGTGAATGGTGGAAAGCAGAGTATTGATTTTATTCACAAACATTTGTTGCGAATTGATTCTTTTCAATTCCGATGGCAGCTTATTGAATAGTATCGCTCCCAAAAAAAGATAACGTGTTTGCCCTATTGTTCTGAATATTACAACATTGTTTCTGTCTTGTATAGTAAGGGTGTTGAATATATACCAAAAACCATCTATTTTTGTACTTCCTTAGAAGTATCATTTTAGCATAAAATTGGTAAACATTCATCAAAGTCGTTTGTTGATAAAGCCTATCAGACTGATACCTCCTCGGTTATTTCCATATAATTTTGAGGATACACTTGAATTTTTTGCAAAGTATTGATCAGAATTGCCGAGGAGAAATGCATAGGATCAGAGATATTCTTGAATTTATATGACATGAATCGTAATTTTGTAATAATTAATCTGCTCTTCCCATCTCTAGTCGGAGTCTATGCATATACCCAGATATTTGATTTCTTCAACAGACTCTATTTTCAAATGATTACCGTTACCACATTGTATATTGAGTTCATTATATGTAGGTAGATTTAAAGAGTATGATGTGAAAGGCAAGAAATATGTTCATTTGTAATTGATCGGCAATATTCTATTGTTGAAAATATTTGTAACATTCCTAAAATAGACCTGTGATGTTTTTAAATGTTGTCCAAAAAGGTGCTTCGTAAAAAATTGCGAAACTTACTACTTTCCCCGCACAGTTCTTGTTCAAAAATATAATTTATATACAAATTGAAGAAACTGCCCCCAAAACAGTACCTTGAGGTACACCATATTTCATTATTCGACTGCTCCTAGTCCATTAATATTCGTGCATTGTTTTCTGTTGCAAAGGTAACTTTAGAATAATTTATAAGCAAGTCCACAAACAATAATTTTAACATGGTGACCAGTATGCTTCCGCCAAATCGATAAAAATACCAATAAAGGATTATTTTCAGCCAATGTTGAAGTGTTTTCTCGAAAAACATTTTGCATTTTTTTTTTCGAAAACTTTACCAATACTCGATTAGAATGAAATGAGGCGGTAATTTGTATTGTCAATTTTATCAACAGAAAAAAAAGGCTTCATCTTGGCAATTTTTGAACTGTCTGAAAATTTTCCATCATTCATAGAAATGAAAGTTCAGAATTTGAAATTACAGTTCATATTAAAAATTATATTTCTCTTGAACGATTGGAGACACCTAATTTCTCGAGATGGTACACGAATGAGCTTAAAAAAATTATATTTGTGAAAAAGGATGCCTAGAAACGATACAAAATCACGGATGATTGGACAGACTACCTAGAATTGTTTGGTGTTTTTGTAAGCTGATCGACTTCCACTTTCATCCCTGTGGCACGTGAAAAATCCTCTACTAATTTGTTCCATGTCTCCATCTTTGCAGATACCACTGATGGTATTATTAACTTTTCTAGAACAACAGAATTTTCGAGGGTGAATTTTACGAACAAGCTCCTGTCCAACTGCTTCCTCTTCATCAGATGGCATCTCAATAAAACGCGAAAAACAACACCGCAACTTGAAATTTGTATATGTTGAATGCTACTTGTTCAGACTTGTTTACTGAACTGACTGATACATAAGGCAGAATGCGAGAGCGTGTGTCATGGCCTTCTGTCCCATGATAGTCCATTGAAATGTTACAATTTAAGGACCGAATATTGCATTTTTTAGAGGACGCAATTTTATTATTGGGACATGTGTGGGGGGTCAATAGAAGCTTAACCTCAAGTTTGTGGGGTCACCACCCTTGTCCCCCGGCCGCCATCTTGGAAAAAGGGGTGAGAACACTTTTTTCGCGATATCTCGGAAACTATGCGTCTTACAAAATTTGTGAAATCATAATTTGTAGCAAATTGTTTTGCCTACAAATATGTTCATATAATTTTTTGCCCCAAATTGAAAATTAAAGAAGTTATAAGCAAAAAAGTGAGAAAATTTCTGTAAAAATTTTCTTTTTTGCTCTATAACTTTTTTTTTATACATTTTACAAAAAAATTACTTTTGACCAATCTTGTAGATAATCTTTTGAGAAAAATTTTTCCCTATAATTTTTTTTAATTTCATTCATTCAAAACGCTGTTACAGCGCTTCAAAGTTGACCGGGTTCGTCAATGCTCATGAGAATCCGGTCGAAACGAAATGTTTAACTTATTTTTGATTTTTTTTATTGTAAATATATTCTTACAAAATTTTTGTTAAATTCGAACAACTTTACTTATTCATTCCTAACTCTTTTCCCCGCCACCTATGAGGTAGAGTCTGTAAGCGCGTTTTTTTGAACGTGGTATCCCCAGTAGGCCTACTCCACGGACATCTTGCTTATAAGGTAATCCTCGTCATCTAATATGTTTAATCACTTATTAGCTAGCTACTCTAATCGACTTTTCTTCGATGGTCCAGGCTGTGGCTGAGGATGGCATGAGGAAAGGTACTGAGTCGTCTTTGTTTAATGTTTTTACACCACTGGACCAATCCTTTGAAAACATTCACAGAAGTCATTTTGTTATCGATGGTGGTTTTCTATTGCATAAAGTGATTAGGGATCAGAATTCGTCATTAAACAACATCCTTGAGAAGTATGTCTGGTATGTGCAAGAACATTATGGACTATCTGCAACAATAATATTTGATGGTTACTCCGAAAATCCTGATATAGCAGGAACAAAGTCATGGGAACGTATGCGTCGCACGAAAAAACACCAATGTACTGAAATTAAGTTTGATAAGAGTACCGTACTAACAATATCTCTAGAAAAATTTCTTGGTAATGAAAAAAACAAATCAAACTTGATAGATCTTCTCGAAACTGCTCTTTCAGAGGTTGGTTTTTCTGTCAACCAAGCTGAATCAGATGCAGATTCAATCATCGTCTCTGCTGCGCTTACTGCATCCCGATCTCATGAATCTGTTATTATTGTGGCAGAGAACATTGACATTCTTGTATTGCTCACGGCATTAGGTACAAGACAGCCTAACATTTATTTTTCAAAACCTTCAAAAAGGCGCACATCTGCTCAGTTATATAGCCCTTCAAGTTTTATGTATGGAGATCTCATTACACAGAATTTGCTGTTTCTTCATGCTTTTTCAGGATGTGATACAACATCAGCAGCCTATAATATGGGGAGATTAAAATTTATAAAAATAATGGAGAAACATCCTGAATTAGCTGGTGGTACCGCGCTATTCCTGAGTGAGAAAGTCGATCCAACTTTGCTCACTCTTGTTGGCGAACGTTTTTTCATAGCTTACGGTGGTAATAAAGACGACTCACTAGACGGCTTGCGATACAAACGATTTGCCAAGACAGTGACTAAAAATTCATTTAATTTATCATCGTTGCCTCCAACACAAGATGCTGCTCGTTTTCAGTCTCCGAGTATATCACCAGGTCCAGTCGTGGCTCGGAAGATATCAAAATCCTGAAGATTGGGGCTGGAAGAAGCATGCAAACATTTGGATGCCAATACAAGCTTCCAAGCCTCCAGCACCCCCCGATCTCATGAAATTAATTTTCTGCAGATGCAAAGGAAACTGTGGAAGCATGTGTGGCTGCAGGAAAGCAGGCCTGAAATGCTCTACAGTATGCCTCCATTGTTCTGGCGAAACATGCAGCAACATTATGGAAATATCAAAGTTAATGGAAGAAAATTAATTTGAAGATGAACTTCCAACTATGACTCCAATTTTAACTCCTGTCATTCCTCACACTTTCACATTTGACGTTGATTTTGATTCTGAGCCACAGCCTGGACCATCGAAGAAAAGTCGATTAGAGTAGCTAATAAGTGATTAAAAATATTAGATGACGAGGATTACCTTATAAGCAAGATGTCCGTGGGGTAGGCCTACTGGGGATACAACGTTAAAAAAACGCGCTTACAGACTCTACCTCATAGGTGGCGGGGAAAAGAGTTACGAATGAATAAGTAAACATTTAGTTTCGACCGGATTCTCATGAGCATTGACGAACCCGGTCAACTTTGGAGCGCTGTAACACCGTTTTAAATGAATGAAATTAAAAAAAATTACAGGAAAAATTGTTCCTCAAAAGATCATCTACAAGATTGGTCTGAAGTAATTTTTTTGTGAAATGTATAAAAAAAAGTTATAGAGCAAAAAATAAAATTTTTACAGAAATTTTCTCACTTTTTTGCTTATAACTTCTTTAATTTTTAATTTAGGGCAAAAAGTTATATAAACATATTTGTAGGCAAAACAATTTGCTACAAATTATGATCTTACAAAGTTTGTAAGACGCATAGTTTCCGAGATATCGCGAAAAAAGTGTTTTCACCCCTTTTTCCAAGATGGCGGCCGGGGGACAAGGGTGGCGACCCCACAAACTTGAGGTTAAGCTTCTATTGACCCCTCACACATGTCTCAAAAATGAAATTGCGTCCTCTAAAAAATGCAAAGCTCATGTAACATTTCAATGGACTATGAACACTATTAACTAGGGTTATTACTATGTACCTAGTATTTACTAAGAATATCATGATATTACTTAGTACCACACATACCATTAGCAAGTACTAACTAACTAGTATTCACTTTTTTTATTGCCTTCCCCCAATAATGTCATGGCAAAATACTTGTCTCAAACCAAAATATCGAGACTATTAATAAAGTTGGTTTGTTGCGATCTTTGTTGTATATTATCTTAAATATTGATTTTGCAGCACCTCTAATTTTTTTAGATGACTTTCGACACCTTCCCATTTATGTATTCCGTATCTTAGACACGACTCTACGAGTTCATGATAAATAACTTTCAAGCAACCATTACTAAGGATTTGAACCTATACAGTCTTTAAAATTTAGAAGTTTCCAGTGGGAATATCTCGTAAGTGAAAAAATGTATCAAGAAATGCGCAAAACCTCTTTGGAGACAAAGTCGGGGGGACCAAAATAGCATATAAGCGAATCTTGATACTCTCACCCCCTCCGCCCCAACAAGCCAAAAGTTTAAAAGGGGACCTCTCATATGTGATACATCATTGTGAAGGTCTTTCAAAATGCTTTTCAATGGTATCCAATTTCGGAGGTGTGGGGGTGTTATTGTCAAAAATATTCAAAAAAATCCCATTTAATAAACTTAGATGAATTAATTCTAAAACAATTATCCTGTACGTATACAGTGAATCCTCCTTTCCACTGAGGAAAGACACCAGTGTTGTAAACCCATAAAACAACAAAAACTGAAAAAAAGACAATCATTGGAAAATCTCACAAAACTGGAATATTTTTACATTTACTGGCGACGTGTTTTGTTATTATGATCGGCAGTTTATGTAACAAGTTCGCAAAGTGAGGATTTAGCGGCCGAATCGGAATATGAAAATGATGTCCGCTAAAGCCATTTCCAAATAAACAGAACAGAAATGCCACACATATCTCCTTGCCGTGCATACATTTTCAATCACCATCCATACGGTAGTGTAAAGAAGTTGTGCAAAAATCTAGCAAGCGATTGTTTATCAATGACTCATTTGTCAAATATTAGGTTAATTTTTCATGAAATAAGCATTCCAAAAGAATATTTTGAAGAAAACGGGTGCTCTCACTACGAAATATCAATTAATCTATAGTTCATTGCGTCTCTTGAAACGTTTATAAGATGTTAATTATAAGTTTTCTGAATAAACAAAAATAGTCCGATAAAGTCCATACCGACTTTATCGGCCTAGTCCGGTAAAGGGGCATTTTGCGGACCTTTTCAGTATCAAAAGTATGCATCTTGTGAAGCACGTACAAAAAATAGTAATTTACGTAACAAATCCGGAAAATAGGGTGTTTTTGGACTAATAGACAAAATTCTAGGACGAGCCGTAGGCGAGTCCTGGAAGTCTGTGAGTCCAAAAAAACTATTTTCGGGCGTGTTGCGTACAATATTATTGTGGTAATGATCAACTGCATTTATCAAAACCATACCTACCAAGATTTTCATATTTACAATGACAACAACGACGTGATTCTTCCCGGCCTAGTCCGGAAAGTACGTACGTCCCGGACTAGGCCGGAAAATGCTACTTTCTCAAAGAAAAATCGTCCGGGAAGTGGGTACATCCCGGACGGTTGCCGAAAAAATATAATGTTGCTTTCCCATCTTCCATCGCTTTGCATCCTGAGTTGACTTACTCTGATAAAAGCCATATTGTTTATTTGAAATAAGTTCAAACTTTTCCAAAAAGTCAATCAATCCACTTTTAACGAATTAGAAGCTTTTTTTTGTATGTATGTATGTAATTCAAATCTTGCAAGTGAATTTTGATCCACTTCTAGTTGTCCGATTAACGTGAAATTTGGCAGCTGTTCATAATTCCGGGAACAATGCATTATATAATTTTTTCTAGAGAAAAAACAAAATGGCGGCTCCAATATGGCGGACGAGTTTTGTGATTATGGTTCGATTCTATTCAAAATTGGTATGTGGGGGTTTTCGGGCACAGAGATCACGAATTCATAAATTTAAGATGGCGGCTCCAATATGGCGACGAGTTTTGTGGTTATAGCCCGATTCCAATAAAAATTTGTGCGGGGTTTTTGGGGTCATGATATTTTTGTCAAAATTCTTGAATTAGAGATGGCGGCTCCAAGATGGCGTGTTTTGTTATTATGGCCCGATTCCATTCAAAATTGGTATGTGGGTATTTTTGGGGTCGAAGATTATCAATTTTAGTCAGAATTCAATAAGATGATGGATTTCATGAATGACTAAAAAGAATTGAATAGAAAATTATTTATTTTATTAAAAAGATCATTTCCAGGTTTTGTTTCGTCACTTTTCTTATAAATTGGGATGATAATTTCCAACTTAAACTATTTTATTCGATAGAAAAAGGTACTCTCTTTCTCACAGATTGTATTTTTGCTATATAGGGGTTTCACGTTTCAACTCATCCTTTGGGAAACCAAACGAATGGGAGTTTTCATTCCTCGGGAAAAAGTGGGACACATTATTTATTAATTCAATCGTCATTTTTTTTAGTCTATAGCTGAAATGATCTCTTGGTATTATATTACCAATCTTCTTGTAATGTAACTTCACCTCATCCGTGTATCTTTCATCAGTAACGTTAAGTCAACGAGATGACTAATTATCGAAAATATTCGGCTTTTGGTTTTCCCTCCCGCCCAGCGGAGAGGGTGCATTAGAGGTGATTACGCGGACGGATCGACAGTCTGCCGGCTGTGGTCTCCAGCTGTCACGGCATTCTAGATCACGCACGCACCAAGTACCATCTCTCGGCTTGAAAACGGAGGATTAGTCGGGGGAAATGCGGGAAAATATGAAGATGTCAGGGATTAGGTACACTATGATTTTTCTCTATGTTACGTATTCGAGTATGAAGTATATGATTGTTATAATATGAGGTGTAATGGTAATCAAAAGAAGAAATTCAATTCGTGTCACCAGTTCTTATGTATAGTCCGTAAAATAAAGGCGTGGAGTAATAAACCCTCATTTAGTATGCAAAATCCAAAGATTACGGCTTTTTCCTAGAGCAGTTCGTACTTATACTTACCTGGATTTAATACGATAAGCGGTTTATTACCCCATATGCCTTTATTTTACGGACTATAGGTAGTCGTCACTTTATTCGCCATCACAATTTCAAGGTGTACTCAAGTGCAAGAGAATATGATAAAATGAAAAAAAACAATTTTGAAGTGGCAGTGAAACGACTGACGACAAAAAAATACCTTTGAAGTAATTTAAAACCGTACTCACAATTTTGTGTGCATGAATCTTCATAATTTATACATTACTTGCATACGAATGCAGTTTTATTAGGCTAAAACTCAGTCTGTACTTTGAGAAAATCACATATACATTGCATTTGATAATTTTTATAAAATGTTGTTGCTTGATTCGTTCAGTGCCGTTCAACCAGGACAGCGAGAAATAAGTTGTTAATGCACTACTTTGGGACGGTTACATGCATAAGTGCCTATATTATTTTATAAGTTTTTTGTAGTTGAATAAACTAAGCAACGGTGGTACTTGCTAATTAATAATATGTCTAAACTACTAGGAATTAAAATGAAATCGTATTTCCCTATTGCGCCAGTCATAATATATTTTAGAATGAAAGAATCGGAGAAATTTTTCCAATGCATGATTTGTTAGCTTGTCTCCAAAACTATTGCAATTATCCTCGACTCGCTTCAAATACATATGTGAGAATGTTAACACAGAAGAACATGTTGCAAGAAACTTGTTCAATGTATCAATATTCCATTTTTACGAAAAAACAGTACACAAGTTGCAACTTACAGAAATATGGATCTCTACAACAAATCATATCTTTCAAGTTATGATCAAATGGAATAATTTGGTATATTTATTGAATTATGAACAATTATCTTTCCTGAAACACTTGGTCTTCACAATAATGAAAATGCTCGAATTGCGATCATGCATGATCAACGATTAGGACGATGAATATGTTGCCAATCTATAACTTTGCTTATACTGTCGTTTGGTGTTTGTTTTCGTTTTATTTAACTTCTATTAATCTTCCATTATACGAATATAATATTTATCAATATTTGCCTTGATAATATATAAAAGTTCATCAAGTGCACACAAGTTCTATTGATATTATGTTATTTTTCTTCTGTCTCATTTTTATGAATTGTTATTAAATTGTCAAAAATATGTCAAAAGTGTACCAACTCAACCTTGTAATGAGAATTGGTTTTCTTTCAAGATACAACAATTTTCTTATCTATTTACTGAACTATTTATCCTTTCACAAAGATATGTACATAGGTTTTTTATCATAGGCGCCATGTACTGAGTTACACTAGTCCGATGTTGAGAATTGCTTCTGTTCTGACGACAAATATGTATCGGACTTTTTATGGGAAATTTTATTAGCCCCCATTTTGAATGGGAACATTTGTGTCGTAAAATCAAAAGTAAGCCCAAAAATGAACTACATACTTTTTGTCCTTTTTCGTAGGAAAAGAACAATTTCTATGACACCTGGCCTGTAAATGTCAACATTCTGTACATTTTTAACGAATTCATTCTGACATTTCGCATATCTATACTAATAGAATTAAGAGAAAATGTTAGTCTGTTCAAAGGCAACTAATGTTCTCAGTTACTATACGTCACAATTTCCATTATTTTGTTAAAAACTCAATTTACGGCCCGGAATAAACTGAAGTGATGGTAATTTATTTCATCTGATGATGAAAGTTGCATTATTTCCCGGACTACAGCGGCTGCTGCGACCACAGCCTTCTCGTTGATGGTAAAAAGGCACGTGCCCAATCAGCTGATTACCTCCGGGCATCTGCCGTCTGCGTATCGATCTTTTTTATCGATTTCATTGATGGTCATCGCTTTTTATGAGATGAACATTTGGCCGTGTATTATTAATATTGGATGATATGATAGAGAACACGAGCTTGGAGTCTGAGATCAGCTCACGCACGATAAAAAATTAAATGGGTTGTTGATAGGTACTTGAAGAGTTGGTAACAATAAGTTAGTTGTATGCTTACAAATATAATAGAAAACGTAGAGAATGATTTACTGAACAATCATATAGGTTGTTGGGCAATGGACAGTTGTCGATATATTATCCATCAATGTAAATATCCACACCAACTCTACCTTAGCACGGAATCAGTAATATTTTGTTTTAGTAGAACCTGTTATGCTTTGACCTCCACCAATTTGATCGACCTTCGTATTTATTTGATGAGTAAATATGAAAAGTTTCAGCTTCACAAAGAACCTCATTTGTGAGATATCGATATTACAAAAAATGCACTTTTTCACTAGGTTCGCTTCCCTCAGAAATAGCAAACAGCACGGTATTGTTCAGAAGTACAGTCTTGAGCCTAATAAGAAAGTTATTTGTCCGCGATTTCAACATATCCAAAAAAATATTAAAAGTTAATTTTAATAATTTCGGCCACAACCTTCAATTCTTTTATTTGGTTAGGAATAGTCATTTAGCATTTTTTCCATATTCGATTCCATCAAATATAATTATAACACACTCTAATATCAAGGAGGACATCATATAAATGAGATTGAAACAATATGCCAAAATTACATTTAACATTCAATTACTATTATTCGATATAGAATAAAATATGCAATGAACCTCCTCGCAGTGACTAGATCGACACGTATTCTTGAGTTGGGCAACATCCTTTTAGGAGCTCTATTGAAGTTTTTTATTGCGAAAACATAAATTTTTTCGAATTGGTATTTCATGTTTTGTGTACAGTTTTATTGCCAACGTTTCGGCGAAGAATATTGCCTCCTTCAGGACTATAATATATATAAAAAGAAATCAATAAACACATAAACCACTAAAATTTTGAAAATGTATACGTAATATCCATGAAAAAAAACAGGTCGTTGAATATACAAAAACGAAAAAGCCATAAAAATATGTTTAGTCTACTTACGGTAAATTTTATTAGAGTAATGTTGTCAAGATATAATCGAGAGGGGGATTTTTTCATAGAAAACACCAGAATTGTTGGAAGTAATTTCTACAGAAGGATGAGGAACGACGAGATAGAAAAACAAAAGAAAGAACCACAAAAAAGATAATAACAGGCGGACAAGAAATGACGAGAGCAACAGAAAGCATTTTCCTGCAAATGTTACAGAAATCTGAGGGGGCAGATCGTAGGATAAAAGGAAATATCGATAAATCGGTGCCGAACTCAATACACCCTGAAAACGATGAGGGGAATGAACAGTGAGGTGAAAAAAAAATTGAGGGCGGTACAAGAAGAAGCAAAAAATAAAATAGTTTGTAATTTGAAAATGATGTCCATTAAAAACATCATTTGTGCGTACGTGCTGCAATTAAGGTTTTTTTGTGTTCGTTTTACAAATAAACGAACGGAAACACAGCACATATTTTCTCGTCGTTTTTATTTTTCTATCGTAATATTTATAGTTCATCATATAAAAAATAAATATATTTTTACTTAGAGAATACGTTTTGTCTTGAAGTTATTCCATTTCATTTTTCTTATATGAATTATTTCATATTTTTTGGAATATTATTGAAGACCACTTCTATGGAAATTTTGAAGAAAATCTTTGCAATAAAAAAGGGTTTTTCTTTAATCTTCATCAAATCTTCAATCTTCATCAAATCCAAAAAGGTTAGTTTCGATAGCTCCAAAAAAAAAATTAAGGGAAGGGGCTAGTAAATCCGTTGACACCCATTATTAAAGTTAGAATGCCTTCCTTCCTGATTGATTTCTATTTTTGAGGCAGGTTGCAAGGTTATTATTCCCCAAAAACATGTCAAAAATGAGTGTTTACTTACAAAAATAAAGCGGTGACCAATAAATAGTTCGTAATAATGAATAATAATATACTTTTTTAATGTAAATGAGAAATTAAAAATTAAAATGTAATTTTTTTCTTAATGAGTATAAAATAATCATTGTTAATTTGTACCCACCAACCAAATAGTATAAATGTTAAGATAGTTTGGGAAGAAAACTGTATCTTCATATTTTTTGTCTAAATTTTCAATTCTATCACTCTTATATTTTGTTTTATTAAAATTTAAAAAATAGAATTATCATTTCATTTTCTAATGAAAATTAAATTTAATAAAGTGTGGTTTCATTTTATCCCGATATTTGACTTTGCTCTGGTGATTTAGAACTGTTACCGATACCCTGCTTTGAAAAGTTTTGATAATTTAAAAAATGTGATTCATATCGACATACAAAACTTATACTTCGGTGCCCCTTGACGAGTCGATATTATAACAGTCTTCATCCATTTACTTTAAAATATCTCAATCAGTAAGCTGAAACAATGATAACTATACCTGAACCTGCATTATCCCCAATCATTTAGAAAAACATCGAAACTGAACGATGGCAATTATATCTTTTGCCCATTTGCAATGATTCGAATTCAAATTTCCACGAAAACGATGACAACTATCATAATACACTGCTTCTTGGTGAGGTGAAACGCTAAATGATTCAAATTCTTGGAATAGGTAACTATTTTGTGTTCAAACTGAATACATCGCGCGGCATGTTCTGGTAATATTTTACTTTACTTATTCCTATGCCTTTTTACCGTTAGAAGTAAGGCGGTTGCGGTTGTCTTACATAACTCGTTCTCCATTTTTTTCCTGTCAAGTATGAGTCCTTTGAATCCCTCCCATGGTATTCCTTTTCTTTTCGTTTATTTTTTTATTCTGTCTTCCCACGTTTTTCTGTTTCCCCTGATAGTTTTTCTCCTGTGCTTGTGTTTCATATTCGTTAGTAATCTTTTATTTATCCTACAATTATCTTATCTGAAGTTTTTGTCTATACGTCCCGTTCTTTGTCTTATCTCTCCATGTTTTGCTCTCGATTTCTTTTAATCTCATTTCTATTGCATCCATTCGGCTTTTACTATATTCTGTTAGGTTTCCAGTTTCACTGCTATACTACTTTTCTGATTCTTTCAGTCTTTATCCTTTTTGGTACTTCCTTCTTCCCTAACCTAACAAAGTTGCTTTTAACCCGTCACATATTCTCTTGCTTTTTCTATTTTATCCGTTAATCTCAATTACATATACACGGCTTGATAGTCCTATCGGAATGGACCTCTTCAGATTGTTTTCACGCGGTGAATCACTCTTGCTTATTTCCCTCCTACAGATTATTATGTCGCTTCGTATGTTCTGTTACTTAGTGTCAATTCTTTCTTGATGATATAATATTCCTTCAATTATACATTCTCATGCTTCTGATATCTCTTTGTACCTGGTCTTCCCACCTTAACATGGGTCTGCCGTTTTCCTACTTGGTGTGAAGCAAAAAATATCAGAAACTTTCTCCAAGAAAATGTTTTTCTTGCTATTTTGAAAATTTAACTAATAATTCTAGACTGTGATCTTTCTATTGTCTGTTACGAACCATTATATCAATGAAAAATAATGTCGATATTAGCAAATATGCCCAGCTGCAAACGTTCCTTGAAATAAAGTCTCGAAGATATAGACCTAAGATAAGTAAAATGTTGAAAAGGGAAACATTCTCAATTGGATATTGATAGAAAGATTTTTCTGTGAATTGAAAAATCCACGATTAAAATGAAGTTATTTTTTGTGAATGTCTAACAGAAAACAACTACTTCCCCGGCTAAAGCCACGCTGGACATTGAACTACATCTGATAGATATTCTGATAAGGCCCTAACTCAAAAGAAAAAATCTGAAATTGAAAATTTGCATTTTCATTCAGATAGTTATTTGATTTTTTATTCCAGTCTTAATTAGGAACTCATAAAGATGAATGAGGCAAAGAAGAATGTTTTCCAAAAAGAGAGTACTCACCAGAAATCATTCGTAACATTGACGCAGGAGAGACATCGCATTCACTAGGTCTTCAATACATTTTTGTCGACGAAAATCTATTTCACGCTTCCACGATCATCAGGAAGACCGGAAGAAATGGGAAACACATTTTCAAGAAGCAATCTCACTTTGCAAAGATGGAAAAAGTTAGAATCATTTCTTTTGGAGAGACACTTTGAAATTAGTGTTTTCTGACATTAAAACCTGTCATGGGGTATGATAGATTGATTTGTTGAAAATATAAACAGACTATTCATAAAATCAGATGTGGAATCATCTGCGACTGAAAGATAAACCTTAGTCACTATCTTCCATCGTCAAGATAACCTCTTGTGGGGTATTCATGTTGAAAAGGGAAACATTCTCAATTGGATATTGATAGAAAGATTTTTCTGTGAATTGAAAAATCCACGATTAAAATGAAGTTATTTTTTGTGAATGTCTAACAGAAAACAACTACTTCCCCGGCTAAAGCCACGCTGGACATTGAACTACATCTGATAGATATTCTGATAAGGCCCTAACTCAAAAGAAAAAATCTGAAATTGAAAATTTGCATTTTCATTCAGATAGTTATTTGATTTTTTATTCCAGTCTTAATTAGGAACTCATAAAGATGAATGAGGCAAAGAAGAATGTTTTCCAAAAAGAGAGTACTCACCAGAAATCATTCGTAACATTGACGCAGGAGAAACATCGCATTCACTAGGTCTTCAATACATTTTTGTCGACGAAAATCTATTTCACGCTTCCACGATCATCAGGAAGACCGGAAGAAATGGGAAACACATTTTCAAGAAGCAATCTCACTTTGCAAAGATGGAAAAAGTTAGAATAATTTCTTTTGGAGAGACACTTTGAAATTAGTGTTTTCTGACATTAAAACCTGTCATGGGGTATGATAGATTGATTTGTTGAAAATATAAACAGACTGTTCATAAAATCAGATGTGGAATCATCTGCGACTGAAAGATAAACCTTAGTCACTATCTTCCATCGTCAAGATAACCTCTTGTGGGGTATTCATGTTGAAAAGGGAAACATTCTCAATTGGATATTGATAGAAAGATTTTTCTGTGAATTGAAAAATCCACGATTAAAATGAAGTTATTTTTTGTGAATGTCTAACAGAAAACAACTACTTCCCCGGCTAAAGCCACGCTGGACATTGAACTACATCTGATAGATATTCTGATAAGGCCCTAACTCAAAAGAAAAAATCTGAAATTGAAAATTTGCATTTTCATTCAGATAGTTATTTGATTTTTTATTCCAGTCTTAATTAGGAACTCATAAAGATGAATGAGGCAAAGAAGAATGTTTTCCAAAAAGAGAGTACTCACCAGAAATCATTCGTAACATTGACGCAGGAGAGACATCGCATTCACTAGGTCTTCAATACATTTTTGTCGACGAAAATCTATTTCACGCTTCCACGATCATCAGGAAGACCGGAAGAAATGGGAAACACATTTTCAAGAAGCAATCTCACTTTGCAAAGATGGAAAAAGTTAGAATCATTTCTTTTGGAGAGACACTTTGAAATTAGTGTTTTCTGACATTAAAACCTGTCATGGGGTATGATAGATTGATTTGTTGAAAATATAAACAGACTGTTCATAAAATCAGATGTGGAATCATCTGCGACTGAAAGATAAACCTTAGTCACTATCTTCCATCGTCAAGATAACCTCTTGTGGGGTATTCATGTTGAAAAGAGAAACATTCTCAATTGGATATTGATAGAAAGATTTTTCTGTGAATTGAAAAATCCACGATTAAAATGAAGTAATTTTTTGTGAATGTCTAACAGAAAACAACTACTTCCCCGGCTAAAGCCACGCTGGATATTGAACTACATCTGATAGATATTCTGATAAGGCCCTAACTCAAAATAAAAAATCTGAAATTGAAAATTTGCATTTTCATTCAGATAGTTATTTGATTTTTTATTCCAGTCCTAATTAGGAACTCTTAAAGATGAATGAGGCAGAGAAGAATGTTTTCCAAAAAGAGAGTACTCACCAGAAATCATTCGTAACATTGACGCAGGAGAGACATCGCATTCACTAGGTCTTCAATACATTTTTGTCGACGAAAATCTATTTCACGCTTCCACGATCATCAGGAAGACCGGAAGAAATGGGAAACACATTTTCAAGAAGCAATTCAATACAGTTAAATAAATTAATATTTTTCATGTTCATTAACGTACGTACCTTTCTTTGTTACAGGTGTGGCTACTCATTGGAATAGCTGGAGCTTGCCGAAAACCAGAATTGATAAATCTAACGTGTGACAACGTCAAAGATGAGGATAGTTCAAAATTGCCACATCCAGAAGAATACACTGGTCACTGCTTTCGCATTTCCTCAACGTTCATGCTGGCTGACTCAGGAGTTGCTTTGTTAAGCGTTAAACGACGAGGGTGGAAGAGCAACAGTGTAGCTGAAGGCTACAATGATAGTTCGAATGAAATTAGGGAAAATGTGTCGAAATGGGGAGAGAAAAAACGTTTGCAGAGAGTTTCTCAACTTATTCTGTGGGAAACCAGTCAGCTCATCATCTTTTAACAACAACAAAAAAACAACGAATGTAATGTTAACTGCTAGAATAAATTTTACATTTAATATGTACAATAACTAATCCATTGTTTTCGTTCAAATTAATTCTGAAATTTAGCTGTTTTCTTGGAAAAAATAGTTGTGTAATGACTTCATTGCCGTACTAGTGCATCTATTATATCACTAGTGCGGTAATACGGCTTGCTCGTTACATAACTCAAACAAACAAAAACTATTTACAAAATAAGCTCGTACCTGATTGGTCGTAAATGAAAATATATAACGCATTTAGTTGTGTTACCACACTCGACTGGGGTAATTAATTACCTTTGAGTGATTCAAGGTGTATTGAGGAAACATATTTGAGGTGAATTTTATTCCTTTTTGCTGCAGCAAATTCCTATAAAATCTCCTCGTTAATGCTATCTAAAGTCTCGTATTGATGGCTTAGATTGCCGTTCCACATAATCTTTTATGTACTAAAGACAACCTTAATTATAATTGTTTATTTCGAACAAGAATGTTCAGCAGATACTATCGATGCAGAGTGAGCAGAATTGTTAAATTTGAGAAAGTTAAAGCGTTGAAAAGTAATATAGTTTTAAAATATATATTGCAAAATTTCGAAAGAGTCATGTGATTCGCCAGACAACGAGTACCTACAGCTTACTGCACCTATTCCGTTGAATAAATCTACACTATTAAGGTCTGACTGTGCTTTTGTGTTATCGGTTAGAGGTATTTGTAAATCTTTATAAAAGTTCAGTAGTAGTTCAATATCTATTCGTATTAATTAATTAAAATATGTTTTTCGTGCAATCGCACGCGAAATGAGTATTTCGCGTTCTCAACACAATCCGCGAAATCCAATTTCGCGGCCGTTACCCATAGCAACGGCCGACAAACATCACTTCCAAATTTGACATTTCTAAAATACGACAATGACAAGGATTATTTTACATTCTGTTTGTCACGCCAATCTTTAAACTCGCTGTAACATTTTACGTACTGCCGTTTAGAATTTTCAGGTATTAAAACGGAAAGCGCCAAGTTTGTAATACTTTTTAGCTCTGGAGGAGTGCAAGATACTAAAATATCACTATCAGTATCAGACATATTTGCTTTTTGTCAAGAACTGCCAAAATGGTTCGTATATATTCAACCATATCATTTCCATAGCAACGCTGTGACTTTGTTGACTAAATTGAACTGTTGTCGATTTTAAAGCAATAATATATTTATTTGCAATCATCCAGTTTAATAATTTTGACGATTGCACGAAAAATAGTGTGTGTGCCACGACCGCGAAACTTTTCAGCAACCTCAAGATTATCCTGCCTCGGCCGCAAGCGGCCTTAGCAATAACTTTTCTTTCGGTACGCTAAAAAGGTATTTCGCGGCCTTGGCATACAAATAACTATTTTGGTGTCATCAATACCTGATAAGTGATTGTAAAATAATGTTTCTGCTGGTTCCAGTGATGCCACCAAGCAAAGAAATTCTTACCTCTTGTCTTGTCTTATTCGAGACAAAAAGGGGGTTGTCTCTCGAAAAAAACAAGAAACAAGACAAGACGAGACAGGAGAAAGGGTCTCTTGAGGCCAGATAAGACAAGAGGGCTTCCCTCGACAAGAGAAGACAAGATCATTCGAGAGAATGGCGTCACATTGAGAATTCAGAAAAAACTAGCTGATATACACCTTTATCATGACAGGGTGGCCTGATATATTATACTCAGCATAATATAATTTACCCCACACAAATAATATTCAAACTCATAATATTTAAAATTGATATGAAATGTCAAAAATTAGTATTCAAATAAGTGATTCATGAATAATTTTTCATTTAATATTGATTTATATTTGTTGAAGGTATGAATGAAGAACAACTTTTTAATCATTCCCATCGAAACTTTACTAGGTACATTTGTGTTTTATATTCCACTTGACACAGTGTGGAAATTAATTATTCTTGAAATTTTCAGGAGGCAAATTCCGAATATGAAATAAAATTCAGCATATCTAGGGAAAATTCAGTATTTCTGTGTCCTGTCCTGTTGGTGGATGAAGAAAAGCCAATACGTCCTTGACAACACAGGATCATTTGAGGTATATATTGTCATACACTACTGGGTGATCATTTATAGTTGTAGAGGTTCTCAGAATGACTGATTTTTAAGACATTTATATTAGCTCGCTTTCGTGTCTGTTCGGTACAAATCTTGCAATCGATTTTAAACTAACTTCCTGACGAGTTCTAAAACTTCAGACATAGCTCAGAACTAGATGACAATGCAATATCAAGTCGCTTTCTTGTCTATATGTCTGTTTGTTTGTCTGTAGAACGTTTACGGAACAAAAAGTGAGGTTAGGATTACACAATATCTCCATAGCACCAACAGAATGATCGATGAGTCAATGAGCACTGAATTCAACTGCCTTCCAAATAGTCACTCGATGTAACAACTAAATGAATTACAAATAAATTAATAAATAACCTACTACACATCGTTAAAATACAGAAAATAGTATGACACATACATTTCCCTGAAATTGAAAACAAGCAAATTAAAGGGTTCATTTTATGTATTTTACCATGTTTATATTAACTCGCTTTCGTTGTCTGTTCCTTTCGGTACAAATCTTGTAATAATAATAGCAATCCATTTTAAATTAGCTTCCCGATGAGATACTTGATCTTCAAACATAGCTCAAAACTGGACGACAATGCAATATCAACTCGCTTACATGTCTGTCTGTTCGTCTGTAATAATAATAATAGTAAAGAGCAATCGATTTTAAACTAAATGAAATATACCTGAAATTTGCCATATGTCTCTGTCATCATCTCATTAAGATGTCTTTTTAGTCCGTTTTATAAACGTGGTATATTAAAAAAATATATCTAAATTTCTGGTTGACGTTCAATAATTATTGGAATTGTTTTTTTTTTATATTTAGTGGTTGATCGATCTTCACCTTATTTGATACACATATTGCATATGCCAAATATCTTTGCATCCCATCAAAATAATTATTCACCTAGATATATAATCATTTACAGCTTCTACTATAAAAATCTCTTCTGAACATTTTATCCCATTGAGTATGTAATAAAAAGTATATATTTATCAAATTCTTGATGAAAAATCACTCTTAGATTGAAATGTATGATTTTTTTCTTAAAATAAGATTTTTCAAAGTTTTCACTCTGAATGAGTTTTGGTGAAACCTTAAATATCAATTGAAATGAAATTTGGGGTATTTCTTGTTGTCTGAATGGAAGTCATTAATTTTTTTTTGTACATTGTTGGAGTTATTCTTATTTTATAATTTCTTGACCACATGTTTATTTTCTTTGTTTTCTCGAAATAAGGGCCTTAGTCAGTTTATGTATTTTTTATTTGATACGACATTTCAACAAACATTGTTTATGTCATCTTCAGGTAAATTCTTAAAAATAATGTAAAACATCTAAAGTTAAAAACATAATACGTTACAAAACATCAAACAAATATGATTAAAATTCAAAGAGACGTTCAAAACTTACAATATAATTTAACAGTTATTCTTTCAATATTTCGTGTTCATGTTGAAAAGGGAAACATTCTCAATTGAATATTGAATATTGAACAAGGAACTGCATGCACCAAAATAATAATAATTGTTAATCGACTTCAAAAACAAAATTTTACTTTAAAAAAACCCGCTCATATAGCAATAAGGACTCAAAAGTTGGAAATAATAAGAATAAAGTCATTGACCAACACATTTTCTCCTATGTAAAAAAGCGTGAGGTGCTTGATATCAGTACCTTAATGAATGAATCATTATGCAAAGTAAGTAAAGAGCACCCCACGCTTTTTTACAAAAGAGAAAATTTGTTGGTCAATGACATTATTCCTATTATTTTTGACTTTTTAGTTCATTTTGCTACGAAAGACTGAAAAAGGCTATGGGAGAAAAACCCTTCGATTGATTCATCCACATGAGATGGAAGTTATTACAACATTTTGGCGAATGTGCTGAGAATAACCAGTGCATTAGCCATATCTTTGAAATTGTTTCTTTTTTCTGTCGATCTTGGTGAGAATACAAGGTCGTTGCTACGAAATTATTGTATTGCCATCGGTTCTTAATACGTGTGCAAAATTTCAAATAATTCGGACGTCTGGAAGTGGGTGAAAATTAATTTACATGATTTCGTTACATACATACATACAGGTGAAACTAATGAAACTTGTATAAATGATTTTCTCGAATACTATCCAATCAATTTGAATGTAACTTTTTGCATAGTGATACTAAAAGCTCAGATATATATATATATATATATATATATATATATATATATATATATATATATATATATATATATATATATATCCTAGTCTGTATGTTTTTGTATGGACAGGGTCAGTCAGAAGTATGTATAGTAGGTTTGAAAGAAATTTGTATTTCGTGCAAAATTATTTTTATTTTTAAAATCATAGCAGAGCGCTTTTGACTATATAATAGTCATCATCAGTGCTTACCTGCAAGTAAGTAATACCTAATACAATTGTGTATAAAATATTTTGACATTTTGAAAGATGAAAATTTTCAGGTTACTTACTCGTCGGGTTTACAAGAAGTCCATCAAAACAGTTTCCAGTTTGTATGAAATATAACATGTTAAAACATTTCTTAAAAAACACTCAAGTGCTATAAATTGATGTAATCCATTATTTTAAAATTGAATTCCACATGGTTTCGTGGAAGTCAATGTTAAAGTGAAGGAGGAAACGGATGTTGTCATTGACAATGACAAGAGTGACACATGACTTGGAACCTTAGAAACATATTATACACCAAATGGAATAGAACGCCATCTACGTTTGCCACCTTCTGTATAATATGTTTCTAAGGTTCCAAGTCATGTGTCACTCTTGTCATTGTCAACGACAACATCCGTTTCCGTCTTCACTTCAACATTGACTTCCATGAAACCATGTGGAATTCAATTTTACAATAATGGATTACATCAATTTATAACTCTTGAGTGTTTTTTAGGAAATGTTTCAACATGTTATATGTTCCTAAGGTTTTTACCTATTTTATACAAACTGGAAACTGTTTTGATGGACTTCTTGTAAACCCGACGAGTAAGTAACCTGAGAATCTTCATCTTTCAAAATGTCAAAATATTTTATACACAATTTCATTAGGTATTACTCACTTGCAGGTAAGCACTGATGATGACTATTATATAGTCGAAAGCGCTCTGCTACGATTTTAAAAATAAAAATAATTTTGCACGAAATACAAATTTCTTTTAAACCTACTATTTCATTACGTGCACACAGCTCCAAAAAACTTCAATAGAAGTATGTATGTCCGCGATTATTATTTAACCGATTCGATAACAACTTCATGTATAGGTGAAGACCCTAAAGAACCAGAATAGTTATTTATGTACCAAGGATAATAAGTAGATGAATACCCTGAGGGCGACATCTTACAAACCTTCGCCCGAGGGTTTTGTAAGTCGCCCGAAGGCATACACATATATTGATACCCGCGGTGCAAACAAACATTTATGTCGTACTAGTTCGACATTGCATCCACAATATAAATATAAAAAAAACGGAAATTCGATTTGGTTTTAACAACATTTTCATTTTAACATATCGTTGCTATGGAACTGCTGTATTTACTTGTTAGGGAATCAAATTTTGCTAACTGTCAAACTTAAAAAGTCAAAATGCATGAAAGTTTTGAAATCCCTTACGAAATTGCAAAAAAGCCGAAAAAGCAACACAAAACTTGCTACAGAAACTTGATACCCAGACAATAAAACATGAATCCACGTTTACTGCAGGCAATATAACTATCACCGGATCCTTCCTGAATTGTCAGTTTTATGTGAATTCGATTAAAAAGCTTTTAATAAGTCAATCAAAAAAATTTTTTCTACGACACTCGATAAATGTTCATTTTATAACCGTAACTTCAATCATAAACAAGCACATTTTGTACAGAATTTCATTTTTTTTATTGGTGCCCCTTTTTACCCATTTAAAGCACGCCTCAGCGTGTTTAAATCGAACTTTAAAAAACGCGCGTTTTTTAAAGGTAACCATGACAACATCAACAAATCGAGAAACGTGAAGTCTAAATGACAAATTTTTGATTATTGATCTGACAGGAGTACCTGTACGTCAAATAAAATATTACTCACAATTCGTTCATTTATATGTGCAGCCTCCATCCATTTGATGAACTTTTCATATTCTTTTTTATATATATCACTGGATTTTCGCGGTATTAACCGCGATTCTGCCTCACTATTCAAAAAATCGATATTAGAATCATTCATTTTTGAGCTCTGGTGACAACAAATATTGATCTTTGGTAACAAATTGCAAATTAATGTTTTTCTCATTTCCATGACAACGAAAGGTATACTGATGTCACATCACGAATTCAACCTTCTTGCATTATTAGTTCTTATTTCTATTTTTTGTAGTAATAATACCAGTATATATGATTTCAAAGTGCACCAATAAAAAAAAATAACGTAAAGTATTCGTGGATAACTGGTCTTAAAAACACTTGCTCTATTTCGAGCACTCCGGCTGCGCCGTCGTGCTCGAAAAATCGCGCGTGTTTTAAAGCCCTTTTTATCCACTTATACTTTAATATACTATTTTGCATCGGTTGCTAGGCAAGTTGCTAAGCAACAAATGCGAAATGGAATATTTCGTGTTAGGTCTAGGTTCACTCTAAAATCACGACGACTACGGCTTGTCAAATTATGACGTCCAGCGACAAATTGATGAAATGTCAGCAGATCGTTTCTGTCAAAGATTTAGTAGGTTATGAGTAATTTCATAGTTGTTTTCTATAAAAAGTATTAATTAAAATGGAAACTGATAGTGATATTGACTTAGATTTGACACCTCCGAACATAATAGAAGCAGCGAAGGTAACAACACTGAATTTATTACCGGAAACGTCTAAGAGTATGTATCAACGCGCTTATAACCTTTTTTTGGAATGGAAGGTAGATCAAAAGACAAAATCGTTTTCCGAGAACGTTTTAATGGCTTATTTTGGCGAGTTAGCCAAAAAATTTAAAAGTTCGACTTTGTGGTCACACTTCTCAATGCTGAGAACGACTCTTAGTATCTATAATGATATAGATATTGACAAATATTTGAAACTGAAAGCATTCCTCAAGCGGCAGTCTAACGGCTACAAATCCAAAAAGTCAAAGATCTTTACAGCAAATGACATCAATAATTTAATTGAACCGGCTCCAGATGAAATATATTTGGCAACAAAAGTAAGTTTTATATTTCCATTTCATGAAAAATATGTTTAAGTAAACTAATTTACATTGTAGGTTGCATTAGTTATGGGAGTAATGGGTGCATGTAGAAGACATGCATTACATCAAATGAAAATTACTCATTTCAATGATCTTGGTTCAGCTGTTTCAGTAACAATACCAGACAGTAAAACCAAAATAGTACGAAATTTTACTGTAACTGGCAAATTCTAAGAAATTTATAAAAAATACGCAAATCTTTGCCCTCAAAATGCTAATGGTCTATGGTTTTTCATTAATTATCAAAAAGGAAAGTGTACCATTCAGAGAATAGGTCTGAATAAGTTTGTAGCTATGGGAAAAGACATTGCCAAGTATTCAAAATTGCCAAATTACGAATTATATACTGAGCACTGCTTTCGCCGATCCTCCGCAACAATTCTTATTGATGCTGGAGGTGACATAACCACGTTAAAATGCCACGGTGGCTGGAAATCTACTACAGTCGCTGAGGGATATATTGATGAATCGAAGAAAAGTAAGCTTGACAGAGCAAATAAAATTGCAAATGCAATACAGAACATACCATCAGGCATACCAACGAATTTAGAAATGGAAAATCGCGAGAAGCCGTCTACTTCAACGTCGACAAATTATCAATTTCGAAAATAATTAAGTATTCAGCAATCAAGTTCTCCAAATATGATATTCAATAATTACACATTCAACTTCAATTAGATACATACATACATTTATAGGCTTCTATTTCTATGTACCTATTAGAAATAGCAATAAAGAAAATATTTACATATTTCTTCAATTTATATTTTAATTCTGATACAAAGCCCATTAGCGGCGAATTCGGAGTAATGAAATATCATCAGTTTATTTCTTTCAAAGTTTTTGCAATGTATGCATGTATTAAACGTGAACGATATGTTGTCATAGAAAAAGTATAGTATGCAACTCGCAACAAAATGACCATTTTGCACTCGTATGAATTGCAGCACTTGCCTTCGGCTCGTGCTGCAAATTTCATACTCGGGCAAAATGGGCATCATTTTGTGCTCATTGCATAATATACTATTTCATTTCTTTAAGTACACTGTTATGTAGTTGGTAACTAAGCAATAAAAACACAATTATGAACTAGTATGACATAATAGTTATTTAATCAACTAGTGTATTAATGGTGGCGATTAATGTTCGAGATCATTAATCGCCGTTTTAAAATACGAGATGATTACAAAAAAACGCGTCGACCTCGTTCCTGGGGTCAACGTGAAATTTTCGATATCAATATCCTTCAACTAGGAGGAAACTTACAATATTTGGATTTTAAAATACATAAATTTGACCTCGCGAAGGTTATATGATTTGACATTTGAATAATATTCGAATTCGTGTATGTTTAGTAGCCTATACCACAATTATACATTAATGCATTGAAAGAGATTGTACATGTAATTTTTGCCAACAGATTCTTAGCCTATTCTTTTGACATTTTATGTACGGAGCGGGTCAGAGCAATGCGATATATATATCTATATATATATATATATATATATATATATATACAGTAAAAACCGGATATAACGACATTGAAGGGACCGTATACTTCGGACGTTATGTCCGATAGTTGTTATAAGCAACATACACAAGTATGTATGTATATATTATGTCTGTTTGTAGTATAGGGATAGGTTATGCATATGAACTTGTTTTCAAATAACTTTATGTTTAGATGTCCTCGATCGTTTAATTTTCAAAGAGTTGTTCTCGAAAAGAGCTTTTATTTTATCTCTATCCTTCCAAATCGTTGATATCGTAGAGTGTGAGACTCCACATTCCTTTGCAATTTCACTATTTGACTCGCCATTTTCTGATCTCCATATAATATGTGATTTTTTTTCAATATTAAACACTTTCCTATTTCTTTTTTGCGGCATAGTAACGCGTAAACACACGATCTAAACCAAAAGTTTTAAAATCAACCTGTAATTCACGCGGTCAACTATCGCACTGAATAAGTCGTAAAACATGCAAGGTCAAATGGCAAAGAGCGGGAAAGAGGTTCTATAGCAAAATATTCCTTCATATTATTAGTATAAAGGTGAAAATTGTTCGTAATGTTTTGTTTTGCTGGAATAGGTAAACGGTTGGTCGTTATAGCCGATGAATATCGATAAAGTTTCGTCGTTTTAAGCGATACGTCGCCCAATGTTGTTATAGGCGGTATGTGTACTTATTAGTTTATATAGATTCGGCCGGGAACTTGCCATTCGGTTGTTATAACCGATCTGTCGTTATATTCGGTTTTTACTGTATATATATATATATATATATATATATATATATATATTGTTATGTTATGTTATGCCAGTTATAAGTTTTAAAAGGAAAAAACCCACAAAAAGAATAATTACTAAATAGTTATTAGTTTCAAGAGATTGTTTTGACATAATTTTGGAAGTTCTATTTATTTATAAGCTTATGTATAATATGGATAGATAAAAATGTCAAAATACTATAACACAATCAATTTCATACACTGTCATAATGATTATAACCCATAATTGGTAAAAAGACAACAAAAAGTCTAGATTTAAAAAAATTTCATGAATAAAAAGTGATCAACACATTTATAAATTTGAAACATACAGTATATGAAATTGTAGCTAACTAAAAGTAGCCAATGGTGGAATAGATGGTCATATGGAAAATTGGAAATTGTGAGAGAATAACAACGGGGTGATGTCATAAGCAATTATTATTGAAATTTGTACATAGTAATAAGAATGGGATAATAGTTGTATATATAAATTATATAAGATGAACCCAAACAGTGAAATGTGACAATTTGGTGCGCGAATTCAAACATTCAAATGGAAAAGGAGAGGGAAAATTGGTATCCAAGGGAGCAACAAACAAGGCAAAAAGGGAGATCGAAAATAAATTTACAAGGGAATGCCACGCAACATTTTGGGAGAAAGAAAAATGAAATAATTCCAACATTAGAAGAGAAAAACCAATATTACCTCAATTATACAACATATCCAAGTGTCCAAAGCTGATTTCTGCATATGTATGGTTCCTGATTTATGGTATTGGAGTTCCTGATAGAGCTTGGAGTGAGAAGGGATCCAGTTTCAGGGCATATCTTGAACACCGACATTTCCAGCCAGGTATAAAAACTTTAATAGTGCACATCCGGTCCTGAACAATTTCACAAATAACGTATCTCACATCTGAAGAACTTTATTTCACTTTATTTTGAACTATAAAAAAACTTCACTCTCAAGGATAAAGTGAGGTTGTGTCTATCTATCTAGGCCAGGTAAAATTAAGTCTTCCTGAATAAAGGAAATAATTGCTTTTTGATACTTTGTTGTTTGTTTTCTTACAATGATCAACAATCATAACAATGACCATTGAATAAACTGAAATTAGACAGCAGTGGCTAGTGGCTCTATTGCCTGAACCGGCTATCTGAGGTAAGAGGCGTACCAACTGTTGCTCAGCCGTGGTGAGAAAAGTGATAACAATTGGCAGCAGCGTGACGAGAGAACAGTGACGTTCGCTAGCAATTATTATTACAGCATACAATACATATACAGGGCGAAAATATCTATCTATATCATATCAATTTGGCTCACAAAGAATAGCGAAAATTATTAGCTATCTTATTATATAAAAACAATTTATATATTTGCAAATTATCATTACATAACAATTGGCACCCAAAGTGTGGGGCGAAATAATACCAAAATATATTTGTTATATCATCAATATATAACAATATATATATATATATATATATATATATATATAGAATATATTTATATATATATATATATATATATATATATATATATATATTCATACCCCACAATGTTTAAAACATTGTGGGCATGACTAAGAATTTTCTAGGAACATAATATTTTTGATGTCGCGCCGTTTACCTATACAACCACTCACTACATTAAATTGTACTTTTTGCTAAATGTTATATTCCAAAAACCTTCTACCAACTTAACATGTCACAACTTTGCTGTATATTTGGATACTTACTGAATGAAATTAAAATCCTTACTTTTGCCGAATACAGGAGCAATATTGCCTGACATGACTTCATTCAACGACGAGACGTGTGCCTTTACGTTCGTGTATTATCGAGTTGTTTACTCCCTGACTTCGAAAGTCATTTTTGTATTTTCTAGAAATATAAATATTTATCTATGGAAATAATTTTTAATTAGTCAGTAATTCGTATTGCCTTTGGGGAAAAGAGAGAAACTGGAATATACTTCTCTATACATACTCAACGGTTTGACGATTATATATCTAATCGTCTAAAAAAATATTTGGAAAAATTATCATAATTATTGCAGTTTTTTAGATATTTGTAAATATATTTTGGTATACGCAATAACTTATTCATGCAGTCTAGAAGTCTACCCCCTGTACTCCTGGTTTCAGATTGCGGAAGATTAATATATCCATATCAAAATCTGTTACGAATCGAATAGAACGTTCAGTACTTCAATATTCAACATTACCTAAGTTTTAATGATTACAGCTTTTACTTCCCCATTAATGTGTTATTATTTTTATTTCTCTCATTTAATTGTTGGTTCAATGTGTAAAAAAATAGTTTTTTATTGGATAATGAAAATAATTAATGAAAACCGTCATTTGTCATGTTCTTCTACCTGCAAGATTCATTGAAAATTGCATCTTCGTAATAAAATCGTTATGAAAAGAAAACATTAAACATTCAAGATAATTGAGTGTAATGGAAGATAGAAAAACATTTAATTACTTTCAATAAAAATGAGTGTACCAACCAAATAATGTCATAAATAAAATAAATGAGTTGATGAATAGAATCGCATCTTTATGGACTCCGAAAGGTTGAAAGCAATGAAAGTATAACAATAACATGTCCTCGAATAAAAAAAAGAAAATTATATATTTTCATTCCGAAAATCAAATTTACTGATTAGTAGAATATTTCCATCGGGGTGCTATGAAAATAATGTGTCTTTTTGAGAGAAGGCGAGACAAGATAAAACGAGAGAACGCCCTCTCTTGTTGGTGGACGAGTTACTTGGCTTGTCTGGAAGGGCATTCCTCTTGGTTGAAACGAGGCAATACAAGGGAAGACATTTTCTTGTATTGTCTCGACAAGAAGCATCACCAGCTAGTTCTGATGTATTGTGAAAAAAATAATTCATGTTTTTGTTGAAAAAAAAATATGTATTCGATTAAAATACGTTATTAACAAACATATTTTTTGGGCCATAAGTTAACTTGAATTTTCGGATTTTTACATATTAATAATTTATTTACTGTTGGCACTACGTGAAGACCCTGTACAATATCTTATATGGGAATCATAGTCAGCTATTGACAAATGAATGTTGTTATTAATTAATCAATTTGAATTATTACATTACATTACATTACATTACATTACATTACATTACATTACATTACATTACATTACATTACATTACATTACATTACATTACATTACATTACATTACATTACATTACATTACATTACATTACATTACATTACATTACATTACATTACATTACATTACATTACATTACATTACATTACATTACATTACATTACATTATCATAGAGTTTCCATAATATTCCGAGCATCATAAAAGTGGCGACGAGGATGGAATACAATCAGAATCTCTCAAACTTCAAGATTTAACGTCTGAATGTCAGCGTATTCTCAATTTGAAACAAGATACCGCAATGATAGAACACTCCAACACATCAGTAGTGAACGCAATTTATCAAAAAAAGAAATATTCGTTGGCGAAGAAATGGCACGATTCCGGTAAGAACAATCCCAAAGAATCGAACATTCACTCAAACCGAGATATCCCAAAGACAGCCTGCTGGTATTGTGGCCAGATGCATTTCGCCAAAAATTGTAGTTATCAGAATCACACTTCTCAAAATTACGTGATCTCCATGATTTTTTTAGCAGGCTGAGCATTTCAAACGAACAGGACTAAAGTTGGGTTGTGGGACATTCCACTGAATTCTATTTGTAATGTCATGTCCTTGTCAAGAAATGACATGCCTCTGTCAATTCCAAATAGCAATATACAAAGAGTTCTACAACTATAGAAGAAATGTTCTGATATATTCGATGATAGCTTCGGACTTTGCAAGAAAATGAAAGTGGAATTGCGTGTTTCTCAAGAAACTAAGCCAGTTTCTCGTCTAAAACGACAAGTGGTTTATGCTGCACTGACGCAAGTTGAAGAAGAACTGAATCGACTTCAAAATCTTGACATAGTTTCTCCAGTTGATTATAATGAATCCCATTGTTGCAACAAAAAAGGCCAATAGAAGTATACGTATTTGCGGAGATTATTCGTTTGAATGATGCACTTCAACCTCATCAATTTCATCTTCCCACTCCGGACGATATTTTTTAAGTATAACCAATTCGAAATATTCAGCGTTATCGACTTATCTGATGCATTTCTTCAAGTTGAGGTTCATGAAATTTCAATAAAAATACCTTACAATCAATACTCATAAAGAGTTATTCTCTGACAACAGACTTCCAACATTATTTCAACAAATTATCGAAACTATGATACTAGGGCTGGAAGCAATAGCAGCATATACCGATGACATCATCGTTTCAGGAAGGACTGCAGAGGAGCATCAACAGAACTTACTGAAAGAATTCGAGAATTTGTGTTCCAAATGAAGATTCAAAAATGTAAGTTCAACCTATCTGAAATCAAATATTTGCGAAATATCATCAATCAACACGGATTACAGCCTGATCCTACAAGGATCGAAGTAGTTATTCATTTGCCTCTACCACACGATATATCTACACCCCGTTTTTATTTCGGAGCAATCAATTATTACGGAAAGTTCGTCAGGAATATGCATGAACTTCGAAAACCCTTCGATCAGTTATTAAAAAAGAACGTACAATGGGAATGGAGTAGTGAGTGTCAACAATCTTTCGACAAGTTTAAGGAAATATTACAGTTAAATCTCCTATTGATCCACTACCCGGAACTTCCATTGTAGTAGCAGCAGTGGTATTGGTTCTTGTATCTTCCATAAATTCCAAGATGGGTCCATGAAAGCAATCTATCATGCTTCCAGATCGCTCACAGAGACAGATAAAAAGTACAGCCAGTTAGAAAAAGAAGCTCTTGCACTAGTATTTGCAGCAAAGATGTTTCATTGTATTTTAATGGGCATCCTGTGATTTTTCAGAGCGATCACAAGTAATGGCCATATTTAGTTCAAAAAAGGTATTCCTGTTCATACAGCAAATTGTCTGCAAAGTATTCTGAAAGTATACGATTTTTAAATCACAAGTAATGGCCATATTTAGTTCAAAAAATGTATTCCTGTTCATACAGCAAATTGTCTGCAAAGTATTCTGAAAGTATACGATTTTTAAATTGAGTATATCAAAACAGAAGATTTTGGACATGATGATATACTATCAAGACTAATCAACTCTGATGCAGTTCAAGATGAAGAATATATCGTTTCTTCAATAAGAATTGAAGCCGAAGTCCTACAAGTTCTGGACATTACTATTGATCCACTTCCAATTACACACAGGATTATTGGGTGAGGAACTTCCAAATGCAGAACTCTTCAAGAGATCATCGAATACGTTCAAAATGATAACTGGCCAAAAAACGTTAAATTGAATAAATAACTCAAATCATTTTACGACAGAAGAGATAATCTTTCAGTCGTTGATGGATGTGTGATGTTCGCAGAACGCATTGTAATTCCAGAGATTTTCAAGCATCGTATTTTACTCCAGTTACATAAAGGTCATCCAGGTCCAGGTCAAGAAAGGATTAAATCCTTATCAAGAAGCTACGTATACTGGAAAAATATTGATGCAGACATCCAAGATATCTTCAGGAAATGTTCGAGTTTTTCTGAAACAGCAGAATCCCCACCAAAGATCCCCATGGTCTACACCTAAAGGATTCTGGCAACGAATCCATAAAGATTTTGCAGGACCAATAAAAGGAACTTCTTTTTTCATTATTGTTGATGCCTACTCGAAATGGCCAGAAATAGTAAGCACGAAAAATACCTCAATTTGTCAGTGAACGTTTTCAAATATTTTGCAAACAGAATGGAATTGAACACATAAGGACACCACCCTACCAACCTCAATCAAATGGACAAGTTGAAAGGTTTGTCGATACATTCAAACGAGCCTTGAGAAAAAATGGAAAGGAGGAACAATCATTGGGACAACACATTCAGACTTTCTTAGCAACTTACCGAACCACTCCGAGTCGTTATACACCAAATGGAACATCTCCAGCAGAAGTAGTAGAAAAGTAAGAACCGGTCCTGACCTGTTGTTACCATCACCAAATCATTCGGAATTGGTGATGTGGTTTATTACCAAGTTCATTGTAACAATGGAAACCTGGAAGGATTACCGGCAACATGGCTCAAAAATTACCAGATAATTTTGAGAGCACATGCAAACTAGCTGTAGAAAATATATATCGAGTGTTCTGAAATCGAGATTGACCCTCTACCCCTCAATATTCTGATGGAATCCTTCGAAATATCAAGACACCCAAGAGGAAATATATCTTCGACTCCATCACCCGAGCAGATAGATATAATACCTTCGACGCCATCAGCCGAGCAGATAGATAATATACCTTCGACTCCATCAGCCGAGCAGATAGATATACCTCCAAATTTATTGGCTGATCTGATCCCTGGAGGTATTCCAGACAACTTTGTACACGGCAGTCAACAAGAAAAAGAAGTATCTACAGAGCCTATATGTGAGGTTAGACCGAGTAGAATGCAAATCCTAGTTACCTAAATGATTTCGAATTGAGAAGGGGAGATGCTGGCACTACGTGAAGACCCTGTACAATATCGTATATGGGAATCATAGTCAGCTATTGACAAATGAATTTTGAAATACAGTATTACATTATCATAGAGTTTCAATATTATTCCAAGCATCATAAAATTTTCGTAACTCACAAATCACTATTCATAAATCATTATTAAATTTCGTCCAAAAATCTCCGACACCAAAATTCCCCAGCTACCAATTGTGAATCGATTTGAACAATAGATCACCAAATACGTCCGCCACCACCATGAACTTTCATAGGTGTCAAATTGCAATGTCACGCAAACCATGTACCGGGTGACAATGGGACTAGGGCCATGCCTATATCTCCTTCACTTATCAACCTATTTGAATGAAATTTTGTACATAGATATGAGACACAATTTCGGATTGACGAACATATGAGAACAAAATGTCCGACTTCCGGTTTCGTCAGAATGGCCACAACATCGATTTTTCAAATAGAACACACTGTAGGTTTGATGTTTTTCGGATTCTACGGCTCGAATTACATACGACAGTGTTGCCAAATTTTCATTTTACAATTGAGAAAAAATAATTTCTAATTTTTTTTTAGCCCAGGAGGACTTGATCAGGTTAAAATATATACTGATTTACATCAGTAACTCATAGTAATAGTCATTTCATCTATAAGATCAATAACAAATCCTACACCAAGAATTGAAATTTTCTGAACGCATTTTTAACGAAAAAATAGTTTTTTTCAAATGGTACCTACCGAGGGCCATCTTGCTATTCGATAGAGAATTTAATTACCAATTCAACGATATACATTATGTACCCCTTTCTTTTTGTTCAAAACTAAAAACGATCAATTATTGAATTTGTACAATATTTTATACGATGCCTACAAATTCCAATGAGTTATCCGTTTAGGTTTAATGAAATTAAAGGTAGCCGTGGAATCATGGAAAATAGTAGGTAATTAATATCATGTCAAAAGTGAAATACCAATTTTACTTGTCACTCGTTTCGTTTGTAAAAAGTTTTTTGAAATGGAAAATAATAATCGTTATTCTCGAAACGAACACATCGATATGATATTGATATACGGAGAATGTCAGAAGAACGCTGTCAATGCTAGTATGCTCTACGCTGTTCGTTATCCGTTAAGACGGCACCCATCGAGGACCTATTACAGGAAATGGAAAATGTAAGGAAAGAACCACTATCAAAACCACATCCACTTCATCGTCAGTGAAGAAGCGGAAACTAATGTTTTAGCATATGTTCATTTTTCTCCATCTGCCTCAGTGCGAGAATTGGAAATTGAATGTGGGATCAGCAGGGAAAGTGCCAGAAAAGTATTGAAAAACATAAATATCGCTCCTATCAGCATCAGCATCTATACAATGAAAATTACTCAGAACGGAGACTAACTTATTGTAATTGGCTTTTGCGTCATCATGATTTGAATAATGGTTTTGTCTCGAAGATACTGTTTACTGATGAGTCTAGGTTCACGAATAATGGTATGTGCAATGGGAATAATACAAGGTATTGGGCTCAAGAAAATCCTAGGTTGCTGAAAGAAGATTATTTTCAAGAAAAATTTGGATTCAACGTCGGGGGAAGGAATCAGGGACAATAATCATTGGACCAATTGGACAAAGATATCTACAATTCTTAGAGAACGATATTCAAAATAATATCAACGATTTACCTGAGAAAATATGTTTTTTTAGCAGGATGGTGCAGGACCACATAATGCTGATATTGTTCGGAAATATCTTAGTAATACTTATGGGCAGAGATGGATTGGAACAAATGGTCCAATCAGATGGCCAGCCAGATCGCCCGATTTAAACTCTATTGATTTTTAGAGGACTTGAGAGAAAGAGTTGAGCGCGCATTTCAGGAAATTCCTGCTAACGAACTGATAAATGTGATGAGATGTACAATAAATAGAACTAGTGTTGGGGAAAACGGGCTACACTTCGAACATATAATTGGTCATTAATAACTAAAATGACTTTTCGATGGTTGTGAAACTCTTCTTTTGAAAACAGTATAATGTATTGTGAGTAATAATTTGTACGTTGAATGTTTCATTGTTTCAGTCGTTAGATTTATTCAAACAGTTTGATTATATTGAAGTTATCTTTTTTGTAATGGGTTTATGATCATTACATAATATCAAATCGATTAGTTTGAAAGAAAGAATGTCAAGTAAAGTTTGAAAGAATGAAAAGATGTTACCTACCAATTTTTTCAGATTGATTTCATTTTGTTAGATGGCTCTCTACGTTTTGAACAAAAAAAAAGCGTTACATAATGTATATCGTTGAATTGTTAATTAAATTCTTTATCGAATGGCAAGATGGCCATCGGTAGGTACCATTTGAAAAAAACTATTTTTTCGTTAAAAATGCCTATAGATTTTAAGCTGATCAAGGCCTCCTGGGCTAAAAAAAAATAAAAATATTTTTTTTTCAATTGTAAAATGGAAATTTGGCAACATTGTCGTACATAATTTGAGCCGTAGAATCCGAAAAACATCAAACATACACGGTGTTCTATTTGAAAAATCGAAGTTAGTGGCTATTCTGGTGAAACCAGAAGTTGGCCATTTTGTTTTCATATGTCTGTCAATCCAAAATTGTGTCTCATATCTATGTACAAAATTTCATTAAAATCGGTTAATAAGTAAAGGAGATAGAGGCATGGTTTGTATACCTGTCAAATGTTAATTCAACTGGATGAGAGGAAGCAGTTCAAATTTCAATTGCAAGATTTGACCCAAGTTAGTGAATTGTTAAGGAGTGAAACTAAATAAAACAGTGACACACCACAGACCAGCAGTATCCATAATTTCAGTATTTTCAATTGTCAGATATCTTTCTCGGAAGCTTGAAGAATAATGTAGTTTTTTATTTTATTTTGTTCATTCTATTATCTAAGGAGCAAATATCAGTTCAACAAAAAGCTAAAATAACAGATTACACTTAGTACCCAGTGAAAAATCAAGGAACATAGAAAAGAACCTCCTATATGAAAAATAAATTGAGTACGTCGCGAGAAAATTCCATATACCCATTCGGGTGAGTATGGAAGCGTTAATTCGACCGCGTTGGAACTATGTAATCACTTGCCTAATTTATACAATAATTATGGACTGTATAGCTTATTGTGGCAAATCAAATATATACAATAGAATTCACAAAACGTTCAGTATTCAAAATAAACTCCAAATGGATCTTGGACGTGGTAAATATATAACAGCTCAGGAATGAGACGTGTAAATTGGCCTAAAATGCAAATTCAAAATATATTTTCTGAGGGCCGTATCAAAATGCGCGATGGTACTTACTCTTTCATTCCGCCGTTCCTCTTTCTTCCTAGAATGCTGAAAAGTGAACGTGGGTGCAGCGAAGCATGGTACGCTGCATCCGAAGCGCTGCATAAATATTGATAAGGTGTAAAGATGATTTTCTTTCAGAGAAGGTAGAAGGTACACGAAAGTATCAAGACTTGACTGCTCTTGAATATTATATCAGTGGGAAAAACAGTGTTGTCACGATACTCTATATATTTACAAAACATATTAACAAAAGTCTGGAAAAATTTGTCATCTTGGAGTTGGTTCGTACTTCATGTTTATCATGGTGGGCTCATAGTGTTTGATGCTTAGTTAGCATCTGAAGGGAAAATTCATCTTTTCAATAGATATGCCAAGCATGATTAATGCTTAATAATGAAGAATACAAAACCTAGCATGTATTGATCTTATAAGGATCAGGTAGTCTGGCGTAGACAAATGTTGAATTCGCTTTTTCACATATTTGCGTAGCATGCAATAAGATTCTTGCGTAAAATTAGAAAAAAGCTATTGGTAGGTTATAATGATTTGGCTCCATGAAAGGTTGCTTTGTAATGTTAGTGAGAACTCGGTGGTTGCCATACTTGTTTGGGAAAAGTGGAGACCTGTGAGATTCCTAAAGGAACAAACCTCCTATAGGCGAAATAATGAAGGAATCATGTTGATGGATTGGCAAAATAGAAACTACATATATGTTCGGGTGATATTATAGAGCCTCTAGCAATCTTAGAAAAAATTTATGAATAACGAAGCGAAGTTCGACATTTTCGAGTCCAATAATATGGGTGAGCTAACTGTCAAGTTTGTCTGACAGAAACCAATCGAGATGGAATAAGAGATATGATTTTAGAAGAAAATCTGTCATGAAAGTATCTATAAGACACAGATACAGATAATGATGATTGCCCCCTGATGATATGGATGATTGTGAAGTACAGTTGCTGCGAAAGAATGAACAATATTGTTGGTGGATCTCGGTCGTTAATGTGTAGAAGAAAAAGTGGAAACGCCAGAACGGATCCTCAAGAAATGCCTGCGTTGATGAGAAAAGTGTTGGGTAATATACTCCTAATAGATTTATCAATCTATCTGCAAAGAAAGCAGACTGCCAAAGCCATAATTGAGGGGGCAGGAAGTTGAGGCATGAGACCTTGAAAACTTTGGAGATATCTAGGGCTACAGCAACATATTAGTCATGCTATACATGTGTCATGTAGGGAAGCATTCCCCTGTAGACCTTTGGCGAAAACCATATTGCTAATCCTTCAAGATTACTCACGAGTTATTAGTTGTCCTAATATATGGGAATATAATTTTATTGGTGTTCTTCAGGTGTTCAACAGAACTGCTGTCGCACAAAGTAGTCATTTTTCAGATATTTTGATTAGACTTAATAATTACATCATCTGAATAGTCATTAGGAGCGTTCTTTCATTTAACATATTTTTCCTGTGTAAAAAAAATATGAGAAAGTTTTGGAATGATTTTTATCGAAAATGCATAAATTCGATCAGATATTATAAAATACTTCGATGCTAAGTAACAACAGATTTGTAATACTGGTCAATTCTGAGCTAAAAATTGAGTCCTCCCCAAAAAAAAAAAATTTGTTATACCTACGTTCCACCTTCTAGTAACTGTTTTGTAGTTTTATTTTTTGCTTTAAAGCAGGACATTTCATAATTCAGCATGACATTTCTTTGCAATATTTTATTCGCTCGGGCAGTTGCTTTATTATGGTTCAATAAATAAAAAATAATAATAATTGAAAATTCTGGATTTTATGAAAAAATCATTAAAACGGCAACTCTGTGATCGGGCTCCATGAGAGATATGATCATTTGCCTATGACGGATGCTGAGCGCCTTCCTTGAATAACAATAATAACAAAGCGATATATGTCTGTGACAATGCTTTCCTTTTCTCATTGTGGTTAAATCGGCGCCAGCTGGATATAACGTAATACGTTCATTGTTTGTTTCTTTCCCAGGTTCTTTTTATTTCCCAGAATTACTAACACGAATTGAGAATCAAGGTCACTGTTAAATATTGAGAATTCACCATAGGATTTGTCGCAGGTTGCGAAGCGGTCGTTTCTTGGGATCAGTAATATATATATAATTGTAATTTTTTTGGCTGAGAACTAATTTAATGAAAAATATAACTATGCCAAAATTGTAGCCCAAATAAGTAAAATAAATAGGTACTACCCACTGGGCAAGAAACATACCCGCGAGGTTTATTAACGTTTAATTCTTGTACCCGTGACGACGTTTCTGAGAAAACATAATTTATAAGTTATGAAGACGTAATATTGCGATGTTATTATAAGCATTGTCACTAATACAGCCTGAAAAATAATCACAGCTTCATTTCGTACCAAACGAACTTTGAGACATCTTTAAAACATCTTGGTGATTTATTTATAGCAATATGTCTTATTTATATCTTTCGGATGTTCTGGTTTCAGAACATTTCAATACCGTGGGGATGTCGAAGATACGTTTGGTGGTTAAGAAATGTGACGTAACTGATTCGTTGCAAAAACGTTCACATCTGGTCTTATGTTTTATATTTGTCTGCTCTAACCTAACCTAACCTCAAATAAGTGGCGGTATATCATTTATCGTTTATCGATCTCTTGTGCCGGTTCTATACTACTTGTTTGTGTGATCAAATTATTGATGGTATTTATTACCTTTCTACAAGAAAATCAATATGTGAAAAAAAAGTTATGTTTCACATCATCATATTGTTTTCTACTAGGAGGGTGATTACTAAAATCTCAATATGATGGTTTGATTTGTTTGTGGCATCAGTTTCGCCAAAAAATTTGCACCCATTCCAAGAATCAACAGGAAATATCCTCAAGACGACTGAAAACTATATATATATATATATATATATATATATATATATATATATATATATATATATATATTTGGCCCCAGGTATCTATATCATCATGGACAATAAGGTAATACATTTGAATTGTATCACAACTCTCAACTTCAACATGATATATGGATCGACACAAGCAAATACACTTCAAATACTTAAGTATTTCTATATTTTATTGTAGCGTCTGGAAAAACCCTATGGCCAATACTCAAAAAAGGAATTAACAATGATTATTATCGAACTCATACGAGGTAATGAGAAATACTTCTGACAGCATTGTTAATAAAATATTTCAATACATATTTTTTTAGGTGCAGTTAGGAAACATTTTCGGATTGTTTGTATTTAAATGATGTATCCCGCCAAAATATGAACAGTTTTGTTGTATCATCCCTATTTAACATATAGATTCAACTGAATCACACAATATTTATCAATAATTACCTAAATACATATATATATATATATATATATATATATATATAAACTATTATTCACTGGTCGTAATCATTCAATTGATTTTTCATTCATACATTCTAATAATATGTCTTGTCATTTATAACTGACCATGATTTATAGTAATATAAACTCGACTGAAGACAGATGGCATAATATGAAGCTTAGGCACAAATGCGACCGATTGCGCTTTTCTCACCGTACATGTTTTATAGAACTTCCGACAATTTTTTATAATATTCATGAAGGACTAAAGGAACTATTATTGAAAAGTCAGAAGTCAATTGAGAAGATATATATATTTTTATAAGGAATTAAATAATAGTTTGTTCAATATTATGATATTTTCTGTAAGTGACTTTTTTATGTGATTTATTGCTGGTCTTAATGTAAAAACAAAATAAATATGTAATTTGTATATCAAAGTCGAAGACAGTAACTTCGAAATCCGAACTATTTCAACTAATATTATTAGAAATACTCACGAATTGAATACGATCCTAAAATGTAATAACAGTAATCTTAAACTTCTTCAAATGAATATCAGAAGCAATGGCAAAAACCTAGATTCACATTTTTTTTTACTAGAAACAATAAAACACGAATTTGACATTATAGTCCTAACGGAAACTTGACAGATACAGGATATCTTACCGCATGAAATTGATGGATATAACATGGTTTATAATGGAATAGTCTAAGATCCCGGTATGAAACGACCTTCACCGAGATGTTTATTTGATAAAACGTATTTTATATTTAACTTAATATGTCAATAAATATATTGCATATGGGTTGCCTAACAAATTTCAGTCCAGGCTATGATTAATTATTAATAATTTTTTTTTAAACATTCCACCGGTTTGATTATTAGACAAATTCTATATCATTCGAAAGTATGAAGCCCATAGAATATGCAAACGTTAGGTTGCCTATTATTTTCTGGTCACAACTCTCGGGTAGCCAGGTATAAACAGGTAAATCGATACTAGCATTTTGCACCGGTCTGATTATTGAATTAAAATTAAATGAAAATAAAGATTATTTCATTATGAACACGGTGGTATAGGGTTGCCTGCGAAATATCAGTCCCGAATTCTGGTTGTCGAATTTTGAAAAGTGAAATATTGCTGCGAGTGAATATGTGCGACTGAGAGGTCCCAACCAACCATCCCATGCAATATAAGAGGACACAGCATAGCAGCTGTTTGAAGTCCGGCCATTTAAAGAAAGAGAGTGCGCATGCTATTTGTTCTTGAAAATGAAAAGGATAGCGATAGACTCGTATATGCTGTGCATCATTTTGGAGTAGATTGTCGCTATAGTTACAATTGAAAAAACGTGCTACTATTTATTGTTGAAAAAAATGCTAAAAAAAGTGTTTTTGTGTGATTCGGATGATGATGTAATTGATTTTAATGATGAAACTTTTAAAAACTGTGTATTAAAGTTAGCTTTTCGTAAAAGAAAAAACTTTAAATACAATGTTGTTGAGCTACCCAGTGCGTCACTTGAATTTGTAGGTTATCATACCACGTGTTATGAAAAAGTGACCGTTTTGAATAAAAAATATAACGAAGAATTTGATAATGTTTGTGCTGAATATACAGTTAGTACATAATAATCGAATCTTCAAAATTATCTTAGCTAATACAACTTCTATATTCTTTTCATGTTGAAATAATTGTTACTAACATTCACCTATGGTTTTGTTAATTTTCGACAAACATATTTTTTTTGTAATTAACTTAAAAAACGGTTGTTTATAAATTAAACAAAAAAAAAGATCTAATTTCCGTTTTTTTGCAGAGCCTTAAAAATTATCGTTTTAAAGAGGCTCTGGTGCTGTTTCTGGCTGATTATTGGGAAAACGACCATTTGGTAACAATAATCCAAAACAAAAAAATGTTTTTAACCGTCGACCATCAGTGCTACTCTTATCAAGTTCAGGAAAATTCCGTAAAAAAACTGAAGAAATGTCATCACGAAGAGGCAGATACAAGGATTATTTTTCATGCTTCTAAAGCGGAACCAGGCTCAAGAATTTTAATTGAAGCCTCTGATACTGACGTTTTGATTATTTTGTTAGGAAATATGCACAAACTTATCGAATCAGAATTTTGGCTTGCTAGTTCAGCAACTAGAAAAACTGATAATAAAACTGTTGATTGCATTAATTGCACCGATTTAGCGTTGAAGTTAGGAATCAAATTATGCCAAAGTATTCCCGCCTTCCATCCGTTTACAGGTTGCGATTACACGGCAGCATTTTATAATAGAGGAAAAGTAAAAGCTTTTCAGCCATTTTCGAAAAATTAAAATAACAACAGTTTTGCATCATTAACAGATGCTGCTGATATTTTCATTGATGAAAAAATGAAGACCGTTCAAGAATTTACGGCTATATGTATGGTATCAAGAACTGCAATAACGTGAATGATGCGAGATATCGCATTTTATGAAAAATTACTCTGCTAAAGAAGACAGCGAGCAGTTTTTGAAAAAAATTAAAAGGCTTCGACTCCAACTCCATACCGCCATGCTGGATATCATTAATTCAGAAAATTTTACGAACTATTTTCGTAAATTCCATGTGGCTTGATGCAACGGATCCATTATGCGTGAAACTTCAGCCTGAGAACTGCGGTTGGTTCTTAGATGAATATTTAAAACCAGTAGGATTCATTGGGGATCATACACCTTGTGATTACACATTGTCGAAAGAACAGAAACAGAGAGTGATGACGAAGAAGGTTCAGAAGTTGGAGATCATAGTTATATGTCCGATGACTCGAAACCTGAATAATTTAAAAAAAAAATAAAAAAAAAATATTTTTAATTTTTTACAATAAACAGAAGTATTTTTTTTAATTGTTGTTTTTCATTTTGTCTTCTGATAATAAAGATAAAATTTGCAAGATTAGTATTATATATGTATTACTATAACCTTCTTTTTTACTAAAGATGTATATATACTCTAGTGTCACATAAAATATATACAGACATAAATAATTAATTGAATAAAAAAAAAATAACTATTCCTCTATTTTAATAATAAACTACTCCAAAATGATGCACAGCATATACGAGTCTATCGCTATCCTTTTCATTCTCAAGAACAAATAGCATGTGCACTCTCTTTCTTTAAATGGACGGACTTCAAACAGTTGCTATGCTGTGTCCTCTTCTATCGCATGAGATGGTTGGTTGGGATCTGTCAGTCGCCCATATTCACTCGCAGCAATATTTCACTTTTAAAAAATTCGACAACCGAATTCGGGACGATTTTCCCCAGGCAACCCTATACCACCGTGTTCATAATGAGATAATCTTTATTTTCATTCAATTTTAATTCAAAAATCGGACCGGTGCAAAATGGTAGTATCGATTTACCTGTTTATACCTGGCTACCCGGGGTTGTGACTGGAAAGAATAGGCAACCTAACGTTTGCATATTCTATGAGCTTCATACTTTCGATTGAATTTGTCTAATAATCAAACCGGTGAAATGTTTAAAAAAAAAAATCAATTAATCATATCCTGGACTGAAATTTGTTAGGCAACCCAAATGCAATATATTCATTGACATATTAAATTAAATATAAAATACGTTTCATCAAATAAACATCTCGGTGAAGGTCGTTTTATATCGGGATCCTATACTAGAAGTAGAATAAATCAAAATGATGGTGTTATCGTATATGTTGAAAAAAAACAATCGTGCAAACAAAATCACAACATCGAATAACAATATGAATATAATAGAAATCGATCTTGACTTTGAAATGACCACTTTAAAATATCTGCTCTTATATCGCCCACTCTCAACAACTAAAAATGAATTCATTGATGAAATTGATAATTATTTAAATAACAATGAGAATAATAACTACACTATACATATCTTCATTGGTGAATCAACATAGACATAGCAGGAAACTCAAAAATACCACCAATGATTATCTCAACATTATGAATAGTTATGGACAAATCATATATCAACGAATACACTAGAATAGAAAGAGACACAAACTCAGTATACACCATTGTTTTATAAAAGATTTCACAATTTTATTCGATACAACCCAATAGTACTGGAATCTGATGTTACTGACCATTTCTTAACGATAGTACAAATAATATCGAAAACAAGAAAAATATGTTAATCATGAGAGACATAAATATTTTGTTGACAACAAAAAAACTACTGAAATTTGCACAAGATGAGATCTGGCTCTAAGTATACACTGCCGATAATATCAAAATGTAACAAAATATATTGCTATATAAAAAATAAAAAAAGTTATAAGTAGAAGCACCAATTGAGGAGAATAAAAAGAGAAAAAATCAAAAGAAATCCCTGGATGACAAATGGCCTATTGAATGCCACAGAAAAAAAGAAATACTTTATATAGATATGAAAAATGATCCTAACCTAGGAAAAAAAACATACAATCATTCGGAAAACTTGTACAGAAAGCAAAAGCAGACTATTCCCAAAAAAAATAATTGAATTATAACAAAATGGATGCATCTAAACTTTGGAAATCAATAAATCGATTGACAAATAAAAAAACGAAAAACAAAACGAACGATAACAAAGAAATCGCAGAATCATTCAATGACTTCTTTGTATCAGTAGGATAAATGCTAGCAAATAAGATAAAAAAAGGAACACAATCTTTCTCAAAAAACGAACAAAAACCTGGTCCATTCGTTATTTCTGCAAGATGTAAATGAAGCTGAAATATACAATATAATTATTTCACTAAAAAAAAGTCACCAGGATTAGATGACCTGGCGGAACATCTAAAATCATTATTAATGAAATAACAACCCCAAACAACATACCTAATCAATAAGTCGTATAGAGAAGGGTACTGCCCAACTGCCTTTAAAAAAACAGTTGTTAGATCAATTCACAAAATGGACAGAAATTGAATGTGAATAAATATCGTCCCATTTCATTAGTATCAACCTTGGCAAAAAATTTATAGAAAGCCTTAAAAACACAACAATATGTCAAAGTTGGTGACATCATCAGTGAATTCAAAACAATGTAATATGGCGTTCCCAAGGAACCGTATTAGGACCATTGCTATTTAGTCTATACCTAAATGATATATTTGAACAGGTGTGAAGGCGACAGTGAGATTCGTGGATGATACAGCAGTAATATATAAAGCTGATACCTGGCAAAATTTAAAATCAATTGCAGAAACTGACTTCTCAAAAATCATGGAATTGTTCAATAGCCGACTACTCACGATAAATGTAGACAAGGCTCATTATATTCCCCTTTACTTCCTATAGAAAATACTTACCTAACTTCAATGCGTTGACCATACCGAAGGAAAATGAACAACCAATCACTATAACCTCTCAAAGATCAAATAACTTGATGTTTATATTGATACCAACCTGAAATGGATTGTTCATATTAACTTTTTGATAAAAAAACTGAGAACGATACTACACAAAATAAAAATTCTTACCTCCATCAATAACACCGAACATCTACGAATAATTTACTTCTCATTAATATGAAGTCATTCAACCTACGGCATCGTAGCATGGGGGGGGGCAGCCCTGAGAACTCACATATCAGGACTTGAAACTATCCAAAAATATATATTAAAAACCATATACCGAAAACCCAAAAAGTACCCAACAGAGAAACTCTTCAAAACTTCAAAATCATACAGAGGCTTACATTTTACCTACATTTTTCAACTCCCTTCCACAAACACTAAAAATAATAATAATAATAATAATAATAATAATAATAATAATAATAATAATAATAATAATAATAATAATAATAATAATAATAATAATAATAATAATAATAATAATAATAATAATAATAATAATAATAATAATAATAATAATAATAATAATAATAATAATAATAATAATAATAATAATAATAATAATAAAATAAGCAGGGTAGGTCAAACAACACCAGCAATGACCTTGGTGAGTGGCGCCACCACTTAACCCAGCCTAGGATGCAAAATCGGACCGGCAGCTTAAGCGCATCCGGGAGGAAAAAAGCAAACACTTCCTCTGGTGTCGGCCGTGTTCCTGCTAGGCTAACCCCCTCGCAGGATCATACTCTGGTTCCCAGAAGGAGGGACAGGCCCCACAACCGACCCCCATCCGGATGGAGGTCAACGGCAAGGGGTGGGGCCCAAATCGATGGACAGCCCAATGACGACCACGCAATGGACAACGTTCTGAGTGGACAGACGAAATGAGAGACGGCCTTGCGTTGCTATGAGAGTGGCGAGCCCGGCCGAAGGGGATACATGGCGCGAATGCATGCTCTGTGGTGCGTGGCACACCCAGAGTATGCCGCATTTTCCGCACAAAATCTGCGGGGTTATGTATCTCACCTTCGTAGCCGTGGCTACGTGAGACCGCCTCCCAGGCAGGTTAACGAAGTGGCCGAAGTGGCAGAAGTGCCACGAGTCGAACCAGCCGAAGAGGTGGCAGGTATCAATATTCCACCAACAAGATTATCAGAACACGCAGGGTGCTCCGCACTTCGAAGCCCCTGAAGCCTCAAGATCTG